>MJUU01005090.1:0-19284 GCA_002080025.1 Modiolus philippinarum
CATGTTGTTTGGTCTTTGGACTAATCGAACACATTTTTGAAACTGTACACCCTGGTGATGATTCAGGCCAAGTTTGGTTACAATTGGCCCAGCAGTTTAAGAGGAGAAGATTTTTGAAATTGTAGACAAACAATGTATAAAAGAGCAAAAATTTGACAATAAAGGGCAATAACTTCAACATGGGTATTCAGATTTGCTTCAAAATTTTCAGAGGGATAGATCTTGGTATGCTGAACATTTTTGCAATTTCAAGTTGGCTTCTATCTGTTATAGTTTTCCTAATAAAAAATTAAAAATATTAAAATTTTGAAAATTTTACGGAAAAGGGGCAATAACTCCAACATGGGTCATCGGATTTTCTTCAAAATTGCAGGGCGGGTAGATCTTGTCATTCTGATCATTTTTACCCCTTGTCAGATTTTTGATATCTGCTACGGTTTTTGAGTTATTTGCCAAAAACAGCAATCTACCCCTACGTTCTATTTTTAGTAACAGCGGCCATGTTGTTTGGTCCTCGGACTAACCGAACACATTTTTTAAACTACATACCCTGGTGATGATCCAGGCCAAGTTTGGTTTCATTTGGCTCAGTAGTTTCAGAGGAGAAGATTTTTGAAGAAAAGTTTACGACGGACGGACGGACGGACGGACGGACGGACGGACGGACGACGGACGACGGACGCCAAGTGATGGCAAAAGCTCACCCTGGCTATAGCCAGGTGAGCTAAAAAGTAGTATTAGAATTTAATACTTCATTTGATATGACGATATCATGTGCAATATTTACTGTTTTTACGGAAATACACGAACTTCTTTGTGATAAAGCTTCCCAGTTGTGACGGAAAGGAATAAGATAATTACCAGAAGCAGTTGATAACAATGTCATTAAAATAGGGTAAATTTGTAATCGTATTTTAAGTAAGTATATGATAATATGTTTACCTAATGGAAAGAACCGTCAATTCAGATAATCAAATGTCATTGAGATCTTTGCAATCACATAAAAAACAAATTTTGAGAAATTGTCTCAGATAGGATTAGTAATTTCACTATAGTTATTCATTATGAAAAAAACATTACCTTTCATACCAGGTAGTCCAGGTATTCCTAGAAGAGGAAATAATACTCATTTTAATGTCAATTAATATTGATTAGCTGTTATAACTTCGAGTTCTAGCTGCAAGTATATTTCATTTATAGTTAACATGCGCTTAGTTTAGCAGGAAAACGAATTCAAATTAAGCTAAAAATGTTTATTCTGCGATGAAAAAGGAAATGCAATTAACTCAATGACTTGAAAACATATCACTGAGAAGTTATACAAAATCATATGAGATGATATATATTAATTTTTCAAATATACATTGTAGCTTTCCGTGATACGACCTAATCAGGGAAATTTCAAAAGGGTTAAATACGCTAGAAAAAAGCTGAAACTGTTCATTTCAATAGCATATTTTTCGACAATAAATATCATGCATAATATGCAGCTACAACAATTTCTGCTTGGTTCAATATCTTCACCCAATGAATAAATATTTATTAAATTCTTGCTTTAAACTTCAGTGTTTTAAGAAAAAAATTACAACTTACCCGCGTCACCCATTTCACCTTTCATTCCTGTAAATTTGTATTACAATTGTCAACAAAATATACAATTAGAATTCCTTTGTTTATTAGAGTAAAACGGTATTGTTATACAGTGGAAGTACATAATTGAATTCATATACTCGAAATGAGCAAAAAATGAATTGTATAGCACTGAAAAATCAACACATGGCATTTACTTCATATCCTTTCATAAAATATGTAATATTCAACAACGTATACACTAAACCCATGATCAAATAGGTGTTTATCCTAGAGTCAAATATTAAAAAGCGTTCAGTATTGTCGGTACCTTCCAGAACTGTGTTTTTCAAAGTTAGATTTAAAATTTAGCCATCATAATTGATCTCCTTTAATAAATCACTTGTGTAAATATTGTAAAAAAATGCATCAAAGAAGATGATCAAAGTGAATTTTTAAAAAAAAGATGAAAATGATTTTTTTTAACTGCTTGATGGCATAATCATTGATTGGGGGAAACCAAACGAGTAATATTTGACTAGCATCATTCATAAAACAAAGTATGTTCAGTTTGCTTATGAGTTCAAAAGTGACACTGTTTTCTGCAATTGCGATGATATTTATTTGTGGAGGAAAACCAATTAAGCAATATTTATTGAGGACCTTGAAAATAGCATTCTTGTAAAACATTTTTATCTGCCTCTGTGGTTTCAGAGAAATTTATTGAAATATGGCTGCATTAGAATCAAATGTTGAAAATATGTTTTCAGGTAGCACCCATGCCGAATGAAATTTGAAAATTTTCTGAAACATCGTCCATTTATCATTCTAATACAGTTTGATATACTTTCCTTCTATAGTTTGAGGAAAGATGACTAAAATATGTTTTTGCAGTGTGGAGTTGCTAAAACAATTCTTAGATATGGTATACTTGTACATGAGATAATATGTCATGTGTACACTTTGTTGAATTACTATCATCTAAATTTTTGAAAATTCTAAAACCTAAGGTTTACCTCCCTCCATCGTATGTTTGTCCTTAGCTATATTTGATATTACCGAATAATCAATTTTCGTTTAGTTTTATGCATTTTAACTCTTTTTTTGAAATTATGGATTTCCTATGTTTGGGTTCTATTGCTAGTGATGAGGAATTAATTTCCGAAATGGCCATTCAGCTCATTAAAATTATTACAATGGAGTTCACATATGTGTTATGGTCTCATGTTCATTTACTCCATATCCTTTCGTAAAATATTGTTTCAAAAGGAGATGATGTTTAATTGCAACCAATAAGGTTGTCGAATTTGAAAAAAAAACCTGAATACTGACACCCAAAAACCTGTTTGTGGAATTTCATAAAAACCATAAAACAATTTTTGTGGAAAAACATAAATAACAAAATCCTAAGTTATTGTAAATTTAGTTTCTGTATATGCCCATTTTGACATGGAGTCTCAATATATGAACTTTTTGTATAAAAACGAAGTTTTTTTCCCGAAAATCATTGTTCGATTTTCCTCAAAAACTAAAGGGAGTTTCCTTTATTCAAATTCAACCTTTAGTATCAAAATCATTAAAATTCCTGAAGGCAATCTTAAGTTATCATACGACATAGAGCTAATTCTCAAAATATGCAATTTTTCATATAAAAACGAAGTTTTTTCCGAAAAATCATTTTCCGATTTTCCTCAAAAAAAGGAGGAGCTTTCTTTGGTCAAGTTCAACTCTGAGTACAAAAATCGTAAGAATCGGTTAAGGCAATCTTTAGTTATCGTACGAAATAGAAAACGCTGACAGACGGACAGACGGACGGACAGACAGACAGATGGACAGACAGGCTGATTTCATGGCGGGGCCCCAAAAAATGCAAATTTTTGCGGACTTATAAAGCTAGATGTTCTGTATAGTCTTAAAATTAGAGATGCTTGGTATATATTATTTAAATTATACTATTTACCTGGTACACCTGGGTCCCCTGGTCGACCTTTAATAAAAAGAACAAAATTGTAGTTTTTACTAAATTAATTCTAAGTATCAATATAATATATTAACATTAAAGAATTATTCTTTACAACATTAAATCATTAATTTTCACAATTATACAGAAAGATGAAGTACTGTCGAAATAAAAAAAATATATAAGGTGTCGCAAGAGATCACAACTGCTTTCCCAAGTGGTACAGATATAGTCATTTTAGAATTTGTTCAGCTCTTGTTACTTTCATCCATTCAGAAATTCTAGGACCGTTACCATGACATTATTGTAAGATATGACATGTCTGTGTCCCGAAAGAAAAAAGGACATTTTCAGCCAGATTCCATGTCTTCATGGATTTGACATAACCGGTTTTAAATCAACTCTTGATTGATTCACTGATATTGTGACTGGTGCTGCTACCGGAGCAGGACAGGCTTACCCTTCCAGAGCGCCTGATGTAAATCCCGCTTTTCATGGGATTTCACTCTATGAGTACCTTAGTTCTTTATATCGTCTTATTATTTTAGTACATTATGACTATCTCACATTCCTCTTTGTTTTTCTCTGTTGCCATTTTTGCCATGTCTTTATACTTCGATTTTTGAGTACATCGGCAAACGAATACCGAAGCAAGAACGAGGAAGGGGAAATTCTAAAATCATAAATCCAAAATCACGGCAATTCATAGCAACACGAATTAAGACAGTATGACAAAGACAAAACAAATAAACAAAAAAAGAACAAGAACGTCACAAAACTAAAGCACTAGCAGTGTGAACCCCTATAAAAACTGAGGTATCATCAGGTGCTCATCATTGAGATCATCACTCCCGTTTTCATTCGGTATTCTACTGTCGTTGTTTTACATGTATATACGACAGTAAAACAAATTCAATTTGATTTCGTTGTGGTGATCGCTTATTTTGTTCTGGACTTTTGTGACACCATATATTAATCATTTGATGTAATATGATATGAAAAAAATACATCATGTCTGCTATTAGCTTGGGATTCGTAGAAATAACGGCAATGCACTGACTTTGATTGTAACTCCATTAAATCACCCCCTTTGATTTCATGTGATATAAAAAGAAAATATATATTCTTGCAATGAGATTTGAAACGGTAGGAATGTCAATGATTCGTTGTGACATCATTAATTTCTCCTTTGATGCCAAGTGATGTGAAAAAAATATCATGCCTGCAATAAGATTAGAACGCGTAGCATCTATATAATTGAAAACGATATTTTGTTAAACTGCGATTTTTCAATTTTAATTAGAAGTAACATTTCCCTTTGAACAATTATTTTCATCGATTGATTCACCTATTCTACTTTTTGGGCCATTTAGGGCTTGATTCCTCGCTTTCCCCTTTCCTTTTCTTGCTTCGGTATTCGTTTGCCGATGTATTTGTTGAACACCGCAGAGTGACCTCCTAGATGCTAAGTTTTGGGAAGTTTTAACCTAGATATGGAATGTGGTCTCCTTGATATTTACCCTATTTCCTTTCTTTTTCATATTAATAATTACTTAGGCATGGTGCAAAGTCTTAAGAATAATTTTATTATTTATATTATTAAGCTCAATTTATCAATGATCAAGTGCGTGACATAATCTATGTGCATAAAAAGAAAGATAACAGATATAATTAAAAAGTCAATTGTTCAGAGAACAATTGCAAGGTTTTTCACCAGTTTTCATTATTTTTTTTATTTTATTGTCGATTCTAGTCAAAAATGTGATGTAATCAAGAGTTCTGAACTTTTTCAACTACATTCAGTCACCTATCTCTTACCTTTTTTGGTGATTTTACTGAAAAAATCCCAAAAATTGGCTATGACCTTGACTTTTGACCTTGATGACCTTTGACCTTGTGCTCAAAATGAAGGTATCTTCTTACTGATTAATTTGATATGTTACTTGACTATACTATCTGTAACAGTTGAAAACTTATATGTGAAAAACCATTTTCCGAAACGCGTCAAGAGCAATAACTCTTTAGGGAGTCATCGGAGAGTTTCGGTCCAAATGAAACAAATATAGCCCTTGACATGCTGAACATTTTTGCTGATATACTTTTTCAGCTATCTTTTATGGTTTCTGAGTTTATCCCCTAACAAGGTCAAAGGTCAAGGTCAAAGGTCACCGATGACCTTCAACCTGGTACTCAAATTGAAGGTCTTTTCTTACTGATCACTTTAAACATATATGTTTACTATATTATCTGTAAGCGTTTAAAAGTTATTCGCGAAAAACCGATTTACGAAAACGCGTCAAGGGCTATAACTCAGAAACGCTTCATCGCACAGTTTTCGTTCTGTTGAATTAAATGTAGATCTCAATGAGACGAGTATTTTTGCAATATAATGTTTTCAGAAATTTTTTATCGTTTCCGAGATATCGCGATAACAAAATTTCAAATGGCGGCCATTTTGAAAATGGCGGACCAAAATAATTTTTGACCTCAGATTTGTAATCAGGACCATGAAACCTACCTAGAAACCAAATTTGGTGAAGATCCGATATCTTTGAGAAATTTGCATATTTAGGGGTCGAAAACGCGTAACCGGGGTCGCGACCCAAAATTTTTTTTTTGCATGACAAATCATCCTGAGGATGAATGCAACATTTTCCCTACCTCAGATTTTTGATACCGGTTACGGTTTCTGAGCTTATCCCCTAACAAGATAAACCGTGTTAGGGGAGATAACTCCGTTACTAAAAATAGATCAGATCAACGGGGTGTTTTTTGTCGAGTCCATCCAAGACCGGTGTATGACACTAAGTATTGAAATGATATGTCGCATAGTTTTTAGGCAACGGCCAGCGGAAAAAGAATAATAATAATAATAATAATCATAAGAATTACAAGAAGGTCTTTCCGACCGTGTCGTGAAAGACCTTAATTGGTATATATCTGAAGCTTGCCAATGTCAGTTTTACAGTTTACTTGAAGAATTGAACGAATTAAATTATTTTTTTTTTTTTGAGAAATGCCTTAATTGAGCCTAAAGTGTTAACACTCTTTATAATAAGCATTTTATTTCTCTGGTATTTGGATTATAAACTTAATTTATTGCTATAAAACCCAGATACTCGGTATACTTTATAAGGGAAGTACAATAGGGGATAGGTACAAAAATTTCCACAAAAGGTGTAAACTATACACGCTAGAGTAACATTTGATTAAAATCTGAAAATAACAGCTTTTGATATGATAATGATATTTAAGCTTGGATTGAAAATATATTTGAAATGAAGCAGAAAAATTATTATTTAATAAAAGTCATTACACGAATCATATCATTTTTATGGTGGACTTTAATCAAATAATAACGACAATTCCTTTTCCTCTTTTTCGAAAAATATCCAATTAAAGGATAAGTATGTATTTATACATAAATATTTTAGTATTACATTAGGGAAACTGACAATCTTGAGGACACGTTGCCCATATTGTTTATTATAATGTTACCTGGTTTTCCTGGATTTCCCGGCATTCCTGAAATGTTATTTTATGTTAATTATAATTTGCATTCAGTAATTAAATAAGGTATACATATAACTAGATTATTGGAAAAAGTTGCATTAAAAATGAAAAATGAAATATGTAATTCGCACGTGCAATAGCGATATTGTTTTTAATTGTCTTTTTGATATTAAATGTTTTTGAACATATTAAGTTGTGTTTAAAATTCCTTGAGAATCAACATATACCAAATAGAATTATTGTGTAAACGAATTTACTCTTATAATTAAACTAATTATTGAAAATAAACAACACTAAGAATCATTAAAAAATTGTCTCCTCTTATGTATTGTATATAAGCAAAACTTCTTTACTAGATTTCCTATCTAAAAGACAAAAAATAAAAACGGTTTAAATAAATCAAGGTCGAGAGGCATTTTCAAAACTGAGAACACCAGATAACGGAAGACAAAAGTCAAACATACAAGTTGTATTATTAGCCTTCTTAGAAAACAACATTAAAGTCTGTATATTATTATTTACAAATGTACGAACATCACAAGCATTGAATTCAAAACTAAAACTCACAGATTCAACTAAAAAGCGTCTGGTCCCTCGGAATGTAATGTTATATAACTGATCTAAAAAAAATTAAGTGTTATTCTTTTGCACAAAAAATACTAAGTAATAAGAATCTTACCTTTTTCTCCTTTATCGCCATCAAATCCTATTAACAATAAATGTTTAATCTGAGATTAGTAAAATTTTACAAATACTTTATCTAGTTTTATTATGGGCATTATTTTGTAGACCAGAGTATTCTGTTGCTGCTTTGAATCTTTGCTTAATATACATATGAATAATTACAGAATTAAATATATTATCATGTTCTAAATTGAAGAATAATTGCCAATGAATTGCAAGGCTTCAGCATAATACACCAACCTTAATTTTCAATAAGTGAAATACAGTACCGTAAAATGTAAGACTAAAGACTTAGAAATTCTTTAAAATTTATCCAGAATGAACAAGCATAAGTTCTATTTCTTTTAAAACTCAGAAGATATAAAAGATTTTGATATTGGACGGAAAAATTCTGATATACAATTTTAACTATCAATTTCAAATAGGCAAATTAAAAACAAATATATACAGTTTTTAATGTTCCTAGGCGTCTTGTAGAGTTACTATCCTTCTTATAATATCAATTACAAGAGTATAACAGCAAATAGATAAATGATATGAAGACCAAAAAGCATTTCATGAACGGAGAGATCGCTATTAACATAATGTTGACGTTAGCTACGTTTCTATGCACATTTGTTTCAGCATTATTCACATATTCATTATTGATATTGTACTTGCATTAGTATTTTTCACCCTTTCCTTGAAATAATACGAGCGATTAAATTCAACATTTTTTTAATTCGGGGATAGATGAATCGGTTCTAATTCTTACCTGGTTGTCCTGGAATTCCTGGCTTGCCATCTCTACCTGTAAAACAGTAATAATTAATTGAAGCGTTTTATTACTACTATTATTATTATTATTATATTTTTTATTAATAATAAGCGACCTTATATTTTGTAGTGTCAGAATTTTAAAAACAACTCTTTGTAGTATTTAAGGTTTCGGAATGGACTACGCCTTCTTGCTTTGTGGGATTGGCGTCGCAATGTACTATCATGTTGTTTGTGGGAAACCACTCATACTAGTTACTCATATTTCGGTTTATGGATTTCAAAATGTTTTGATTCGATCTGCACTGAGGAGACACAAGTTGTCGAAATGCGCATAAGAGACTAAATAAACAGTGACTTTGGTATTTTGTCATTTATTACCACTTGGCCATGCTTCTGCTAGTGGACTGTTAGTCCCCGAAGGTTATTCACCTACCAAATAGCCAGTACTTTTGTGCAGGCCCTAAAACCGATTTTATTTGGAAATTTGCAATATACAAATTTAACAAAAAATTATTAAAAATAAAGGAGTATCTCCCTCTCGAATAGCTCTGTCCTAAACTGATTTTGGCTTTTCTATTTAGATCCTATTGGTAATTTGTTTTCTATTAGCTTTTACATGTATTTCGGTTTATGGATTTCAAAATGTTTTGATTTGATCTGCACAGAAGATACATAAGTTGCCGAAATGCCCATAAGCAGAAACTTAATAAACAGTAACTTTGGTATTTTATTTATTACCACTGGTTCAATGCTTTTGCTGGTGGACTGTTAGTCCCCGAGGGTATTCACCAACCCAGTAGACAGTACTTCGGTGCTAGCTCGAAAACCGATTTTATTTGGGAATTTGCAATATCTAAATCTGACAAAAATTTGATCAAAACTAAGGAGTATTTCCTTCTCGCGTAGCTCTTAACTGGTAATAATTTACTATTTAGATCCTATTGATAATTTGTTCTCTCTCAGCTTTTATCCTTATTTCGGTTTATGAATTTCCAAATGTTTTTATTTGATTTGCACTGAAGAGACATTAGTTGTCGAAATGCATATATGCAGAAACTAAATTAGCAGTAACTTCGGTATTTTGTTGTTTAGCACAGGTTCAGAATTGTTCCTTACGCTGGATATGCCGTGTTTTACGATGTCACAAAACCCAACTTGATAGTGAAGCGATGTAACCAAACGTGATATCATATTGTAACTGAATGACATGAACCCTACCATGATGATTATTTTGTAACTTTGCGTTATATAAGAGAGCATTTGCACATGAACAAATGAAAAAAAGTATATGAAAGCGCATATTCTGTTTTTCCTAGTTAGCCGTATAATGTTATGAGAAGAAACGGTACTAACAAATGAAAATCGAGTCGGCAGACATTCTAAACATTTATTGTATTCAAATTCCAATCCCAAATGCTTTTCATATTCCGCCTGTAATCCCCGTTTTCATGGCAACGACATCAATTTAGAAATTGAGATACCATTTTGCACATTTACGCTTAATCATTTCCAATCTTACAAGAATTACTAAGACTGGTTGGTCGGTTTTTACATGTAATGAAATTTTCTTTCGAACGAGTTAATTCTCCTGTCTTTTGAATTTTTTTGTCATTGTTAAACATTCGAAGACCGCCATGCGTAACGAAACAGTTGTGACTATACTCTTGCAAAGTGACATTGAGATCGAATCAACTGTCTTAGAGATCTGCTCTTGGCATGTGTCCAAACATTTTGTAAATTTTCTCGCCATTTTGGCATTTTCCTTGCAAAGGCTCCAATTCTTCGACATTCTTATTTATAATCCTAATTAGGTAAAGTGATGTTTTGGGTCTACTCAGGAAAATTTTGCCAATAAATAAAAAGAAGAATGATAATTATAACAATTCGAAATGGGTGAAAACGTTTTTGAAGACTTAATGTTTTGCTTTTTGAGTGACTTTCAAGTTTCCTTATATCAAAAATCAGTTTAAAGTTAAATAAATAAAACCCGTTTTCTACACAGAAAACCTAAAGCATAATATAAATACACTACATACCATCTTTACCGTCTGTTCCATCTTGACCTACAATATTGAAAGGAGTGAAATGAAATTTTCAAATAGATAAAACTAACACAACAGAACTAACAATAAAGCCTTCATTCAACCCCTTCTAATATATTTTGAATAAGCTGAATGTTCTTGTTTCTTTAATAAATAGTAGTTAGTATTTTTACTTATAGCAGGTCAAAAAATACTGTTTTATTGTAATCATCACTTTCAAAAGCAATATAAAAGTCATGTATATGTTTGTCATGAAAAAGAGACAATGAGCATGCAATACGGAAATTGTAACTGTGGTTTAAATGGCCGAGAATCCTGTACTGAAGTAAATGAATCTACGAAAAATGAAAAGTCCCCCTAAAATACCTTCTGTAGAATCTATGGAAAATATAAGTCTTAAAAACACAGTAGTACATTGTATCTAGTGTTAACTCTATACAAATGTTCGTGGAAAGCTTACTATAACTACGAATAAGTCTTTTACCAACTTTTTAAGTTATGAAATAAAAAAGGACAATCAAGTCAGTGTCTCAAGTGTACAGTTTTATTTTTTTTATTAATTTTCCTTTCTACATACCTGGTTCTCCCACTCCACCGCGGTCACCTATAATTAAAATTATGCCAATTGAACTTTAAAATTATTTAAAGACACACCACACAAAAAAGAGATAATACATAGTATTCTAAGAAATATTTAAATTGCTAATCAAGATAGTACGATAAAGTGCAAGTTATGCGTCACAGAAAAGTAAACAATTCGATAAAACAGCAAATAGAACTTCTCTTTATGTTATTTGCATTTTGTTTTATTCATCAAAACAGGTTTTCGAGATGTTGTCGTGAAAATACACTTTCACATTTCAACATTAATTAATTCGGTAAATTAGTTAATTTATAGATGTTTCTTTTTTATTATATTGAATTTTTTTTCTGTGTATTTCTAATTTGTTTCTTACGGATGTCATATTTTAAAAGATGAATTACAAAAATATATTGCTTACTGCAAATTGATCATAATGACGTGGAAAGGGGAGTAATCCCAATTTACCTTATCACGTACAAATACATTTATTAATTCAGAAGTACACTTACCTTCTTCCCCTTTCATACCTGGAAGTCCTAGACAAAATAACAGAGATATGGAGATCATTTGTTTTAAAAAATAAAACCAAAATACGAAACATAGAGTCAGTTTAACCCACCATTTCGTTGAAATGCCTGAGCATGTACCAAGTCAATATCATTGCGGTTAACATGCTACGATGGTTTTGCGCCTGTTTTATGTTTTTGCCTTTTGAATACGGATCTTTATAATTCTGTTAAGTAATATTGTTATTACCAATATTGTTTTAATTTATACTAAAGGCAAACAAGTATTACATTATTTACTTTATTGGCCCGTTTAAACGCAATAATTCCAATACAGTTGATTTATATGTTTTTGATAAGAAATAAGTTCATAACATCAGTGCTGGAAATATAAACTAAATACAAACAATTCAGTTCACTGACTTGACAAAAATGCAATACAAGATAAGGTTTAGACATGTCGCGTCCATTTTTACTGTTTCGAGCCGAATGCTTATAATACGTTTTATCAAGTCAATTATTATAATTGTGTTTATAATTCAACGGTTAATTCAAGTTAATTGCCGAAAATAATTAATATTAAAAAATTGAAACGAACGTCGTCAGGGTATGATAAATCTATGCCTTCTTCCAACCTCATTGAACAATTTCCCCTGAAGCATATTGTTGAAGTCATTAACAAAGCTTTATACGGTCCCGAAATGTATACAAATTATGTTTATACAGTTAATGAAGTTTACTTACGCAAAAAGGTTACAGTATAAAGAAATGTATATTGGGTCGTAAAAAGCATGGCCTTGTTAAATCATTAAATTGGAAAAAATCGATTGTTCAGCAACTGAAGATTTTTTTTTATTTTGAACAATGCAACTATTTGTACACTTTTGCTTTCAATGTGCTGGCGCAAATTATTAGTGAAAGGAAAAAAAATCTCGAGTGTAAAAACAGCTAACAAATGCATCGTAGTTTTTTTTATTACGAGCAAATATCACTCTGATTTTTTGCAATTATTATAATAAAAACATATCATTCATTTACCAATTTATAGAACGAGACAGAAAATGCAGTGAATTTTTATATACCTCTCAATCCAGGAGCTCCTCTCTGTCCTTTTTGGCCTGAAAATTACAAGTAAAATCAAAATAAATCAGAGCAAAACTTTCAAAAGCGTCCAAAACTGAGAAGTAAAATAACAGTAAATAAACAACAAAACTTTATTTTGTTAATCAAAAGGTTCAACAGTATCCAATGAGGATCTTAATCCTTTTTCTTGTTTATCCTTTAAACTCTCACAAGTAGAAATAATAAAAGTATAATGTTATCTTGTTCTTAAATAACTGAACAGACATAAGTTGTCAAAGTGCACATGTGCAGAAGCTGACTTTCCAGAAATTTCGGTATTTTGTTATTTGATTCTGAAAGGCTTTATCAATACCTGACCCTAATAACTTAATCTTACTTTGAATACAAATTCGCTGTTTAGCATCACTCCTGAATTACGATGTTTTTACAGTCAATACAGTGTAAAGCCCTAGATGTATTTGCAGTCCTTAGAGAGATGTCCATCATTATTGTTTCAAAGTACAAAAAAGGTTCAGCACTATATGAAAAAGTTCCCCAGCTGCTGTCTCGTCTGTGTTTACGAAAAGGAATATATGTTTAAATTATGAGAGTAGTTGTGAAATCTTTCTGCATGTATACAAATTGGCATTACTTGTGTCTAATACATTTTGTATTATTAATAAAAATAGATATGAACTATACTTCACTGATATTTCAACATATCATAAATCATACCTTGTGTTCCGGGAAGACCTGTGAATATAAATTAAAAAAAATCACGAAAGGTCAAACAAACAATTGCTTTGCATATCTTGGTATATTACAAGAATTATGTCGTCTGAAAATAAACGAATATCGAAGTTAATGCATTAGACAATTTCAAAAACTTAGGTCTCAGTGCAGATCAATTAAAAACCAAGGCTATACGACTTTGTCAAGTTACTCTTTAAAGTTTTGCTTATATAAACATTACGTTTATTTCAAGAATAGAATGTGTATCCATTTTGTCTTAGACCAAAATTACATTTCATGACCCTATTTTTGTATGAATTAAAATGATTGTTTGTATGTTGACTTGGAGTCGTCGTGCTCTTATTGACATTACTTATATTGTATTTACTTACTTAAATTAACAGTAACTTCGGTATTTAGTTATTATAATAGAATTTCAGTTTAACTCCGTGTTCTCACATTAAGTAATATAGATCTGCTAGAGTTAGAAAAATATGTTTATATCGGCAATATCATCTTTAAAAATCAACAGGGTTCAAAACAAAATAACAATTTATAAAAAGTTATTTACAAAATTTTTGATAACCCCATACAAAGTTGAAAATGTGTTTTTTCCTAAATATTTCTTTAATTTAATATGTTAAGATTTTGTGTATATATTGAGGCAAGCGAGGCATACACCATTGCATGAATAAATAGAGATTATTATATGGCAATTTTCATATCATATCTCATATCATCCCGAGACATCCATATCAGCCCGAGGGCCGAAGGCCAGAGGGCTAATATGGGTCGAGGGATAATATGGGATATGATATGAAAAATGCCATATCATAAACTATTTATCATATACTTCAACAATTGACCAGTTTTACTCTTCTCTATTTCATATAAAATGAAACCATTTAAAATGTGTGTCATTCACAGTCAGTGTCATTTTCAGCGTACTGAATTTGATTCAAAGTGAGCATGTTGGTTTAATTTTGAACATCATGTCTAAATTTACAATAACTTCGGTACTTTGTATTTACATTTTGTATTATTTGAAACAAATGCAATGTAAACCGCACGCTATTTAAAAAAAATCAAACAATAAAATGTTCACTTATGAATTTTGTCAGGAGAAGATGTTTTTTGTAGCTGGGAATTCTTTTTAAGATATACACTTTGTAAGGAAATTTTGTTGAGACAAGATTTTTTCTTAATGCACAAAGTCAGAGCCAAATTGTATCAACCCGGGCCTGGTACTGGTCAGAAAATTTGTTTGGGCAAAAATTGGGGCCAGATTTTTTTTCTAAATATTTCCAGCCCCACCCCCTGAATATCAAATGCTCCGTGCCTAAGCACATTTGTACTGAAAGTTGTAAATAAATTGCTTTGCAATATCTTTACACTAGATCATGCAAATGTGGTTGTGGTTTCGTCATAGATTATACGTGTGTGTTTGATAAACACTTACTTTTATTGTCAGCGCGTAAATTTGGTAAAGGGTCTTGGAATAGCTTAAAATTAATTCATGGTGAACTTCTTGCTTAATTTTTGCCAACACTGTTATTTTTCTTCACAAGACGACAAAAGTATTTTCATAACAACGCGGGTCATTAACTGGAACAACTACACAATAGTAAGAAACTTGTGAGGGGTGTACACTAAAAATCAGCAAACATGTTTTTGTTCCCAGTAAATAAATAAATTGATTTATGACTTGGGTCGGAAAAAGTATATTGAAATATGTGAGCATGGAATATGTTTATTCCATGAATTGGAAAATCGGTAGCAGCCATTTTGAAAAAATCCATAGTTTACTCCATGTAATACGGATTTCATATTACACGCCTGTGTAATACGGATTTCATATTACACCCCTGAAGATGTGACTGGCTTAATTCTGTCTTTATCACACATGCAAAGTGACACATATCTGGAGTAAGTATATGATACAATGGCAGTAGAATACCGAAAGAACAATGGAGTGAAATTTACAAAAATCGAAGTCCAAAGACATGGCCAAAACGAGAACACAGTTAACAATGACGTTAGACACAGAAAACAATGACGTTAGACACAGAAAAAAATGACGTTAGACAGATACAAAGCACAGAAATAGAAATCACAACATTCAAAACAAAGACACTCACAGCGTGAACACACTGTGACATCAGGTGCTCCGGAAGGGTAAGCATGTCCTGCTCTGTTAACAGCACCCGTCACACTGTGAGTGGGTCAATCCAGGAAAATGTCTAAGTCGGTAGTCAAATCCGGGAAGACGTTAATTTAGCTGGAAATGTCCACTTTCATTTGGGATACTGACACGTCATGTCTTTCAATGATGTTATGTTGACGGCCATAGACTTTCTTGAGGGATGAAATTAACATAGGTTGAACAAATCCCTTACTTAGCAGCTTTTGGGACAGTGTTTTTGCTCTGTTAAAAAAATCACTGTACAAACTACACGCTCGACAGTAACGAATTAACTGTGAAATATACACTCCATAGGCTGGAGAGGTAGGTATATTGCTGCTTAGAAAGGGAAAGTTCACAATTGAAATAATTAAAATCATCTCTCTTGTCTATAGCATAGATTTCAAATGTTCATCTTCGTCAATATCTAGGTACGAAGCTGTAGTAGGTGTTTCAGTATTTCTTTAATTTCAAGCTCATTGGGATAGATCTGATGTAAATACTCCTTACATTTAGAGATATATATAGAGATATATATTTAACATAAGAAGAAACGCACCACTTGCTGCATTTTGTTCAGCTACCTAAATATTTTAGTAACATCGATTTCTCGTATATATTATTTTAATTTAAAAGGTCGATAACAAGCAAATCAAAAGAGAAACCAAACTTTAAAGTAACAGCAACATTTTGTATTAGTGTGCGAAGACGAAAGCAATAGTCAAAGAAATGTTTTCTAAGAATGAACTTTAAAATCTGTATTGTTTGCAGCAGACAAAAGTAGAAATTATTGTTCTCGTCTTACTGTGATGAGCACAAAAGGGTCAGTATCCATTGTTATTCATCATGTTTCATTTTTTTTGGAAAAAGGAATTGAGATTTAAAAAAATGATTCATTTTTTCATAATTTTGTCTCCGTTGTTACAGAAACAATGTTTAAACTAACCAACATCATTTTACAGGTATTAAGAGTTTTTGGCTTTTGAATTTTAATGTACAAAGATCAACTTGTTAGTGGTGCGTTTCTTTTGATGTTCAGTAGATTTAAATTTTATCATGTTGTCTCAATTTGGGTGAAATCATACTTGCTCTGTTTTTGGAATTTTGATATATGTATTTGCCATTTCTCCGTTTTTGCGTCGATATTTGTTTGCCGATGTATCATAATTCATCAAAACAACGGCAGTAGAATACCGAAGGAACAAAGCACAAGATTACACAAATCAAAGTCCAGAGACAAGGCAAAAGCAAGAACACCAAAAGACGGAAGACCAAAGACACCGCATGCCTACACGCACAATTTGTTCCCATATGAATCCCTATTGTCTGTTGAAAAACACGGCCTCCACATTCAACAAAAATGTTGTCGATCAAAAATTCAAGCATCTTAATCACGTCCTTTTCACTGTATTTCTTGTTTGACTCAGTGTGGTTCTTTACAAAATATGTTTTATCTTTTCCTATTACCAGATAGGAATACCTGCGTTCTCCGGTTTTTGTACAGAAACATTGATGTATCAGATCGGAAATTACTGTTTTAAGTTTATTATGGGGAAGAGTTGTATAAAGGGTAGAAAAATCAAAAGTTTGAATGCTATTTATCATCAAAATTAGGATAAAACTAAACTGAAATAAGATAATACATACCACGTGATCCCGGCATTCCCTTTGGACCTATAAATAATCAATGTACACGTTTATTCATTTCTAAAGATTTCTAGAGAAAAGTAAGGTGCTTAATTGCTTCATGCTACTCATGCCGACCCTCATTAATAAACACAAAAAATCTCCCTATTAAGTAGTTTTTTATTTCTTATTTAGTCGTTGTTAGGAAAATTTCGTTTGTTTTCTTAGGTAGGACTCACTTGCCATTTTAGTATAACAATACTTTATTTTTTTACCACATTACATTGTTCATACAGCCACATGCATAAAACTAATATTTGTAACACACTTATGATATTCAATGTTAACATTAAGAATTCTTTATATAATAAACATATATTTCGGATTTTTACCTTTCGCCTCAGAAAAAAAATATATTCGCCATGTATGACTCTTCTATTTACATATACAGACGATCAAATCAACCTTTACAATGAAGGGATATGGAGTAAATGCAAATGAGACAAAATCTCTACAAACACATGGTAAAACACAGCAATGGAACAACGCTTTTATTGTTGTTCTTCATCTTGTCATAATGTTGCAATATTCTTCAAGCATTTGAGATTTTTGTAACAGTTCATTTTGATTTCAATTTTATAGTCCAGATCCTCTTATAATTTGTTTCTTATTACAAGTGTTTTGCAGTAAGTATCTTTGCAATATATCTTACGTTGCAAAAATTGTGTGGTAACTTCATTGATTCATTTACAAATGAAAGAAATACTACTGAAACCCCAGTACTTTTGAGTTAATCCAAAGATGCAATGTTCTTTATTCTATTAGATTCAGACGTTCACTAAAAAGAACTATTAATAACACATAACAAAAAAAAACAAAACAAAACAAAACAAAAAACAAAAAACAAAACAAAAAAAAATAACAAAAAAAACAAAAAAACACACAAACAAACACACAAACAAACAAAAAACCCAAAACAAAACAAAACAAACACAACAACAACTATTGCATATTTCGAATTTACATAAGGCAGTCATTAGAGCGTAGCTCAAGGATACATTAATGCTGTTTAAAGGATTTTGATCGCACAGTGCAAAGTACAGACTGTGTGCGAAAAATAAATGTTAGAGCCGAAATACTGTTTTTCATATAACGACGTTGTTGACTGACAGATTTGAAACAAATTCTTATGTCAACTTATTTACAATTCATTTCTCAATTCCGTTGCATGTTGTTTAATCTAGAACATTGATCTAATATCTTTATTAATCGTACTGTTACATGTTAACATTTTTTTCAGAGTGCAGATTGGAAGCAAATTATCGACAGTAAGAAAAATCATTTTTGGGTAAAAATAATTTTGTTTCTTTATATTGAAAATCTTTTTTTTCAAAAAGATACGAATACTATTCGTTGCGTTTTTCGAATTTGTAAAATGAAAGGATAACTTCAAATAAATTTGAAGACATATCAATTTCTTTCTACTATTGTTAAGGATTTACCAATGACATTTTCTTAAGAACTACATACCTGGTGGGCCGCGAGGTCCTTCTGGCCCTGGTGGACCGGGAGGTCCTGGAGGTCCAGGATGACCATGATCGCCTGTGCATACTAAAAAGAAATGTACCAATACCAATACACAATTTTAGAAAAAAGTTCAAGTTTTTATACAATAATTGCAAGACGAAGTCATTAATATACTCAGCAACTAAAACAAAATGTATTCTACTTTCATTTCATGAGTATTCATGAATAAAAAAAATCAATTTCAATTACATGTACTTCGATGTTTAAATGATCTGCATTTTCAAACCAAAATATTTTTTTTTGATAACGAAAGCCTTAGAAATGTTTCTTTGAAACATACCTTGAGCAAATTTTATTAACTTTAGTTACATGATAAGTAATTTTTATAAACTTATAAACAGAAGCATAGTAGGTTCATAATGTATTTTCATCCTTTTTTCATTTTTTGCGAATTCAAATTCGATGTTTTTTTCGCCAATCATATTAACAAAATAGGAGTAATAACAAAATTACCGAAGTCCATGAGACAAATAGACGAA
>MJUU01005090.1:20228-55060 GCA_002080025.1 Modiolus philippinarum
TCTAACATAGACTCATTATGATATTTAAACTGTTCCATTTCAAACATACAATCTACTGTTTCACATTATATGCAGAGTTTCATAACTTTACACTGATAACAAATTCTTGTTTAGAAAAGGACATTTAATAAATTTATTTTCAGATGTTTTTGTAAGGTTTTCCAAATTATTCTATACCATTAATGAGACATGAAGGGTAGAGGGCGGACGGGCGATCAGACAGGAATAACTTAATATGCCAAAAGCTTAACTTTGTTTGACATGAAAACGTGTAATCTGCAATCTACCTACCATCACATGCGATTGACACAACTTTGTCTAAAAGTGTTGACAACTTCGAGAATGAATCTGTTGTGAAGACATATTTATCGTCCGATGCAATCTGTTTAAGCTGTTCCAACTCAAAATTAGTTCCAACTCCTATTGCAACAATTGTTACACCTTCTTTCTTCAAGAGGTAAGCTTCGTGTTGATGTGGAGGTTGAGCATTATTTTTTCCATCAGTTAACAATATAACAATTTTCTGTACATCGTCTCTTCCGCCGCCATTAGCAGCTTTAAAGCTGTTTTCTCGTACGTACTATCAAATATAAAATATAGGAGATTTGCAATGCTTTCTTTATTTAGAATAGTAAATAGAAATTATTCACATCCCATTTCTGTTTTTAGATAAAAAATGTACAGTCTTTGCAACAATAATTTCTTCAAATTGTGTGTATAAACTCTAATATACGTCTGAAGTGAAAGACCAACTGAGTTTTAAGATGTGATATTATCGAGAACATCTTTCCACTGAGGAATTTGACCATTACAATTTGTGTGACACGCAACACTACATTTTAATTTCACTGTTGTAGATAAGGACCCATTTCGGTGAATTAACATCTCGTCAGTGCAACTCGAATCTAAAGATTGGAAAATTACTCCCTCGGAAGGGAGTATAAGACCGGAGATTTGCGGCTCCTACCCAATGGGCTCCGCAATTGACGGATCTCGCTGGAGCAGTCGGGAGGAAAGAACCAAAAGTTCAATATTAAATGACTACTCCACTCTACTGTATGAAATGAAATAAAATATATAACCAGTCAGAACACACAAACCAAAACGGAAACTGAGAAGTCTTTGTGTGTCATCAAAATAAGGGCAGGATGAGTTGACGTTTTTTTTTGTCAATCGATAATTCCAAAAACACAGCTAAGAGGCGGAATAAGCTCTAAGAATCTTCTTGAAGAAGAAAATACTAGTCGTGTAAAAATTTATATATAACGTCTAACAACAGCGACAAACTTGGAAATCTTATATATTCCCCAGACTAAGTATGCAAGGTCTAGACAGATACCGGAGTTACTGTATATTAAGTTTCAATTTAGTATTGCAATTTTACAACTTATGTCTCTTTAGTGCAGATACAATCAAAATATTTGGAAGACCATTACCAAAAGTTTGTTACATCTGATAGAACACTAAAACCAAAAAGATCTATATGGAAAGGCAACATCAGCTAAGGACAGGTCTAGAAAAAAAATTATATGCACTCCTAAATTTTAATCAAAATTTTCAAAAAAATATATATTGCAAGTTTCCAAATAAAATCTGTTTTCGCTTTCTTCTTGGCTGGTATAGACCCTTGAGGACTAACAGTTTAGCACAGGCATACTGGTACGACTTAGAATATGTAAGAATGCAGTAATCAATTGCATTTGTGGTTATCCGTCGTGTAGGTTAAACATGTTGGATTATTCTAGTTTAGATAAAATGAAAACAAACAGAAAGGAAAATTACAATATCTGACCAAGCCAGATAGATACGATTTAAACGGGATTAATCTACAAAAAGTTATACTTGACACTTTGTATATTTAATATGGTCAAATTTTCTTGAGACAATAGCATTAACAAAATAAAACCTTTAAAATAATAGGAAAAATTAAAAAGAACTCTTAAAAATTACATATGAAAAAGAAAGGAAACTGGGTTAATGTGAAGGAGACAACATCCCATCTCCAGTTTAAAACGACCCAAAACAAAGCATCTAGTAGTCACCGTATGGTATTTAAAAACTATCGATGTACTACTACTGAAAGATAATATTCACAATTATAAATATTCACAAAAATTAAACAATGTGTCTTCGAATACGTGATTTATTTGTATGGGCTAAAACAGGGGCAATGCGAGCTTTCGGCCTGTTTCGTTCCGAACACAAATAAATCTTGAATTGGAAGACACTCAGCGTATATTCTTTTTATACTGCAATCTGAAATATGTGTAAAGTGATTCCAAAATGGTTTGAAAATTATTTAAATATAATATGTATAACAATTCCCCAAATCGAAGCTCGCTATTTATGTTAATAGGAAAGTGTTAACGTGTTAACCGCTTTGAAAGTGACATTAACACCAAAAGAGTAGATCACAATGGAATGGAAATAAAATTGCTTGTTTATTTAATTAAAAATGTAAAATGACAGAATTAATTTCAACAGATTTATCTAATAAACTGAGTAACATAGATATATGGAGTGAGTATTGATGTCATACAATAAAAAAAACTTAGAACACAGAAAACTGCCATCTTGGCCCTAAAGGCATGGCTTAAATGCTTTATACCGCTAGTAGACGTATAAAATTCATCTTAATACGTACCCCTATATACGTGCTGAAAATAACCCTAACGCCTCCAATTTAACTTAATTTTTTTTAACAACAAATCAAATATTTTCATCACAATGACCCCTTTTCTTTCATCTTTACTTGCTTCATGAGTATGTATCTAGCATGCAAAAAATGTATACCCCTTTTGAACGTTTACAATTGGTTGAGAGTTAAATACAACAGAATGTAAATGATTCTTACTATAAATCATTCTCATCATAAGGTATATTTTCGAACCTTGAGATAAAAATTTCCACGACAAATGCATTTGTTTGCTGACATTTTGTAGGGCGAAATGACAAATGCTTTGTTCACAAAAATCATTTTCAAAACATATGGATAAGTATGAATGCGTTTTAAAGGACATTGGAACACGTTAAAGAAATACCTACCACAATCTTAATACTCGAAAGACTAAACAATATAAGCATTGAGACATATCTGAATTATGGAAGAGTTGCGTGAGATTTTTAATCTCAGTAATAAAATACTCTAATATTCAGGAATTTTAATATATTTGAACATATTTAACATTCTAAATTACAACCATCAAATCTATACTAAAGGAACAAGGCGAAGTTTGAATATTGCCAGCAAAAACATTAAGATGAAATAACATTCGTCCGTTTTCCTTTTAAGGGAGACCTTGATCATAAAAACTATGAAATCTAGAAGTAAAGTAAAACAAACACCTTACATAATATTTTACTGTGAACGATTGATTCAGACGCGTAGCGTATATTTAAATTGCGCTTGAATTGCAAATGAATTTAATACCACAGAAACCGTGAAAATTTTCGAAGCATTTTATTTAGGGCAAATGCCTTTTCTTATTTGCTATGAACACATAAGTTGTCGAAATGGCCATCTGCAAAAATGTATTTTAGTTTTTGTAATTTTGGGTCGATGCCACTCTTGGTGGACTGTTAGTCCCCGAAAGTATTCACCAGCCCAGTAGTCAGTGCTTCGCTGCTGACCAGAAAGGCGATTCTTTTTGGAACCTTATAGTATCTCAATTTTTGTAAATTTTGAGCAAAACTTAGGTGTATCATGTAAAGCTCTGGCCTTAGCTAATTTTGGCTTTAATTATGTCCCCTAAACGAAGTTTGGGAGACATATTGTGTTTACTCCGTTTCTTATTAAGTCACCCAAACGAAGCTTGGTGACTTATTGTTTTTACTCTGTTTCTTATTGTTATTATTACTCAATGGATTTTTCAAACTTTGTCCAAACATTATCTCAGAGATGGGTATTCCAAACTTAATGAATCATGGCACGAATGTGGACAACCACCCCAAGATGTGCAAGAAGGTCTTTTAAAAATGACCACGGTCATTGGTCTCTTTGAACTTTGACCTCAAATCTTGTGATTGGAATATCTCGAAAACTGTAAATGATAGCTGATTAATTGTTATGGAAAAAATGTTTATAAGGTCATGACGGACCTTTGTTACATTTGGACCGAAATTCTGTGATGCACCGTTCAAGAGTTATGCCCCTTGAAAGTTTCATCACCTCTTTTAGCATGTTTTTTCTTGAAAACGGTAAGAGATAGAAACCTGAAACCTTTTCCATTCAATTTAGGTGATATGTGTTACATTTAAAAATACCAAGGTCAAAGGTCATTGGTCACTTTGAACTTTGACCCTAGGCCTTGTTTTTGTAATAACTCATAAACCGTAATATATAGCTGATAACATGTAATGGCAAAAATGTGTGTCTTGTTAAGATCTACCTTTGTAACATAGGGTCCAAAAATATCGGACCAACCGTTTTCGGTTTATGGACCGAAAACCGATTTTGATGTCCGAATTTTGTGTTTTTTGCTGATACTGTAAACTGGGAAATTTTCGCGGCAGTTTTATCTTCGCGATTTTCGCGTTTGGAATGGAAGCGCGAAAATAAAACGGCGCGAATACACTTTTCTATTATTGAAGTCAATGGTCAACAATTTGGCAGCGCGAATTCAAAACTGCGCGAACTAAAATCCTATCAATTTACCGCGAAATAAAGACGGCGCGAATATTTCCCTGTTTACAGTAGCTCAATAACCATTGAAGATACTTACGGACATTCAACGTACGAAATGTTCAGGAAGTCTGGACCTTCAAAATGAGGTCAAGGTTAAAGGTCAAGGTCACAGCCCTTAAGCTTTATTTCACGTTAAAGTATCAATAAATGTACATATTAAGCTTTGAATTGAATCATTTATGAAACCATTATAACGCAACTTCCTTTCTAAAGCAATCCAGTACATATACTTATGGTGTTAACCTGTGAATCAAAGTACTACTAACACTGATAGACGAAAAGATAACGATTTAATGACACATGTTCTTACATAAGGGATAGAAACGAATATTTCAGAACACATTATTACAATCATTGGTGATAAATATACAACACAGCATTTTTCAAAAAGCAGTTGGGTATGGAATCTGATTTGGGTGACTTCTGTTTGCATGCATCACTCGTTATTTTTTGTTTTTTTCTTCTTCTTCTTCCGCTCAATTCTTGTCCGACACGTTTCTCAGGAACTACTGGCCCAAACTTCATAAAACTTCAAAGGAATATTGGCCTATATGAGAAGATATGCAGTAACCTTTCAAAATTTTCAAAATGGCCGCCGTCGCCATGGAAACAGAAAAAAGGCGGAAAAATTCAAAGTGCTCATAATTGGATGAAATTTTACAGGAAGGTTGCCTAGCATGCATAGAATTGATTTTTGGTCTTAAAATTTTCAAAATGGCGACCGTTGCCATGGAAACGGAAAAAGGCGGGAAAATTCAAAATGCTCATAATTGAATGAAATTTTACAGGAAGGTTGCCTAGCATGCATAGAATTGATTTTTGGTCTTAAAATTTTCAAAATGGCGACCGTTGCCATGGTAATAGAAAAAGGGCGGGAAAATTCAAAGTGCTTAGAATTGGTTGAATTTTTACAGGAAGATTGCCTAGCATGCATAGAATTGATTTTTGGCCTTAAAATTTTCAAAATGGTGACCATTGCGGTGGAAAAGGAAATAGGCAGGTCAATTCAGTGCTTCAGTTGGATGAAATTTTTACATGATAGATATCTGACGTTTAGAAATTAATTTTTAGTCATAGAAATCTTATAAATGCTGCTGTTGCCATGGAAACTGGAAAACATTAACAGTGTTCGTTTGGGGGACATCTGTAACGCTCTGCGTTACAATAAGCAATATTTTACATCATATTGGTTATTTGTTCTCTAACAGTTTTTAAACATCTTTGAGTTTATGGTCTCCCAAACATTTAATTTTTTCTGCACTGAAGAGACATAAGAGTATTATTCGGATTTCGTTTGGTTTTATGCATGTTAAACATTTTTTGAAATTATGGATTTCCTTTGTTTTGGTTCTAGTGCTGCTGATGAGGAATTAATTTCCGAAATGGCCATACAGCTCTTTAAAATTATTGCGGTTGGAGTTAACATATGAGTTATGGTCTCATGTTCATTTACTCCATATCCTTTCATAAAATAAGTAACTTCGGTATTAAGTTTTTTGTTACCAATCAATCGCTTCCTCTGCTAGAAAACTGTTACTTCCTGACGTATCACTTGACCAGTTGTCCAATAATTCGGTGTTTGCCCGAGAACCGATATATTCGATAAATTCAAAATTTACAATATCTTTACTTCAGTTCCGTATAAAAATCAAAATATTATACAACAGGGTTGGCATATGTGAAATTTTATTTTCAGAAGTTTCGGTCTTATTTTTATTTCTTTACACAAGAAAATTCAAAAGCAAAAATGATTTTTCAAAAGTATTTGTCATAATGGTTACAATAACAAAATACCGACGTTACTGTTTATTTCTTTTCTGCATATGCGCATTTCGACAACTTAAGTCTCATTAGTGCAGATTAAACCAAAACATATGGAATTCCATTAACCGAAAAACGTGTAAAAGCTGATAGAGAACAAATAGCTAAAGGATCTAAATAGAAAAGTCGAAATTCAGCTAAGAACAGAGCTATAATAGCATGTAAATCCTCAGTTTCTATATTTATATATATTGGTTTATCCCCTGTTGTAGAACATTATATGTAAAATAAACTTAAAGAGTGGAAAGGGTTTGAGTAAAACATGACTTTGTTCCTCAAATACACACAATACTAAGTGTGATTACACACACACACACACACACTAAAAAAAACTGTAAATTTCACACACCTCTTTGGTAAGAAGACTCAAACATGTCATTATTTATAAACATAAATGAACGACTTTTCCTGCCAATAGTCCACTCCTTCATCTGTAGTACTCAAACGACCTATTACCGTGGCATGCCTAATACCATGGTATTTACAATATGCGCGATTCTTCTCTTCTACTCTCTTCCATACCGTTTTTACAGACTCTTAGAGACAGAATTTTGATTACAGCAGACGACACATTGAGATATTAGCCAGATATGTTTGCATTTTTGTTAGGTTTCCGTCAATGTAAGAATTCAAACTTCCGGTCAAGTCTGCGTGTGTATGGTCAAAAATAGCTCCTTAAACCCACAGAAGTGCCTTGTGATCCCTAGTTTTGGAAATAGAAAGTCGGTTGCATGAAATATTTTTTCCTTCAATTGCTTATAAAAGAATCAAATGGTATTTATATAAAATAAGCTAAGAAATTCCTTTTGAAATATGACAGTTTTTGACTATTTTTAGGTAAGTCAACCAGTTGAATATGTGATATAGTTATGAGATTAAAAATTAAGTAGTACATACGAATTACATTTTCATTAGTCCTAGATATTGTTTACACGTTATTTGATAATTTTGTAAAATTTCAAACATTTGAGACCAAGAATTTGTTAATTTTCTCAATGTAAGATTTATACTTAGTAGTTGAATATAAAATATTAATATGACAGCGTTATATTACTCTAAATGGCAAATACGTAATTATTGCGTAATCATTGACTTAGGACATACCATACATACACGTGTTATGTATATTCAATTTATGCAAAGAGGTAAAAATAGAATTTCCAAAATACCATGGTAATAGGTCAAGGCCAATTTTCTTGGAATATTTTTTTACCGCATCATTTAGACACTACTTTGCTTTGCGAAACGAAGGGATTGCACGAGCATATCTGTAATGAAAGCATAAATGGTAAGATGTCCAATAATTATAAGCTTTTGATTCTAGCTCCGCAATGAAAAGATTAAAATATACAAACAATCTTAGTACCACGGTAATAGGTCATTCCAGGCTACATTCTATGTAATTTATTTCTTGAATATGTTATGAGTAAATTAGGAAAACTGTGCATATCTTTTTACAAATGTTAAAAAACTACACAAGAGAAAATCAGTAAGAAAATAAAATCCATTTCACCTAGTATGTACCATAACATTTTTTGAATTTTACATGCAACCTTACTTAAAAGCTCTGTCCTCACTTCAAGTACTTTAGCATGCATGATAATTGGATTTCTTAAAATGTGTTTCCCTTTGAATTATTTTTTTGATGGAAAATATTTGTTTGCCATGGCAACAGTCAGCTTTATTTGCTAAGACTTCATTCTTAGACATCTTAAAAAAAAATTTGGTGGCTGTAATTGAATTTAGAGATGAACCATTCTTAAGAAAATTATTGAAAAAAGGATTTCTTGAAATTAATGCCATTGTAGCACAAATTTCCTGAAAGCGTTATTTTGTGAATCGTCTTGAGAGATTTGCAAAGTTAATGACTTTGAAATTGTCTTCAAGTTCATTTCGATGCTTATTTGGTAATATGCTGTTTGGATTGTTTCTTTTATATATCTTACTGGATATGGATTAATTTTTGTAGCAATGCGCTTTATGCAAATGAGTGTGACCTTTTACCTTGCACTTCTATCTCAAACACACATTATTCATCAATAATTAAATATCTTGTTTGTAAATTATGACTCCAGGTTTGGAGTCATAATAACAACCTAAAAAACTATGATTTCCGTATTTTTTGTAGTTATCAAATAAGTAAATACCAAACTTACCGTATATTTAATTTCGGCATATTTCTATTTCGACAAATTTTGTCCCAAATGAGGAATGTCAAGTTCCTTCTTTGTTGACAATTTTCATTACCATTTACTCGCATTATCTTGTTTAAAAACGGATATTTTGAAAGAACAACCGTTGCCATTACTAAAATACAAATCAAATGAAGTTATCATTTTTAAATCCAGTGGAACGTTAAGAGTATAAACGTTAACAAGTTAATCTTAGGCCGGGTGTGACAAAATCTCTGTGTAACGTTACAAGTGCGAACACAGTAGGACTATTACGGAAAAAGTATCTCTCTTGTGCGTACCTCTTTGCTTTCCTTTTTTATTGATTTTAAGATCGTTACCTGAAGAAACAGGAGTTGTCGAAAAAACAATTAGAAGAGAAACGAAATAACTGAAATCCCGTCATATACACGTATATCTTTGATCTTTTTCTACCTCGGCAAGTGTTTTTACATCAATATAATATACCTGTAATCCAGCACCAATTGCTGTTGCTCCACCGTTTTTTGGTTTGATTGCCTGTATTCCCGATTTAATTCCAGGTTTCGTGTTAAAATCGTTTAAGTCAAAGTGGCCTATGACACGGTCAGAAAAGCAAACGGCTCCAAATTGTGTGGCGTCTGGGCCCACTTCAGCAAACTTGTCCACGATGTCTGACATAAAGTTCTTCATGATTTGGAAATTTTGAGGATTATTATGACTGATACTTGAAGAATCGTCGAACAAGAAGACAATGTCTGCATCAGCTACACATTCGTCCATTTCTAAAACATCAAGTCATGCATGTTCAAAAATGAAATGCTAAATTTATACATCTCAATACGTATGCTTTTAACATAACCGATAATAATTTTTAATAATTATAATAGTTTTCTACATTATTTTGTCGATATATCGTAAAAGGTAATATTATACAGTTAACTACTTTTAATGAGGTTAATACCACAATTTAACAACCCAAGAAATGTGATTTTTTTCGAAGCCTGTTACCGAAGCCAGTTACTGTCTAAGTGATTGTCATATCTCGCGGGTTGTATAATTGTGTTATTTACCAAAATCGAAAGTAATTAACAACTTACGAATTCTGATTTTCATATGATTTGCTTTTATCTGCACTGATGAGACATAAGTTGTCGAAACAACGGTGGTAGAATACCGAAGAAACAAAGGAGAAGTATTTACAAAACCGAAGTCCAAGAAAGCAATGACGTTAAATAGCTACACAACACAGAAATAAAAAAAACACTACTTTCAAAACCCAAACACTAAAAGTGTGAACTTTAAAGATACTGAGAGTGACATCAGGTGATCCGGAAGGGTAGGCATGTCCTTCTCTTTTAACAGCACCCCCCGTCACACTGCAATTGAGTCAATCTAGGAAAAGTCAAATTCGCATCCACTTTGATACCGAAGGATACTAACACAGAAGTATGATTTTTGATTATCTCGTCCCTTGATAATGTAGTAGCGGTATAAGTAGGATTGCCAGATGAAGTGTCAATACCCATCTCCAAAAGGATATGATAAAGCAAAGTATTCCCAAAAAATGAATTATTTTAGTCATTTGTGAGGATTGAATTTAAACCGCACAATTAAAAACCTGACGTTTCCACCATATTTACGTAAAGATGAATGAAAAGCAATATCCCAACATATAAAATTTCTTCAAAAGGATATGATAAAGTAAAATATTTAGTAAAATTGGATTATTTTTGTCATTTGTCAGGATTGAGTTTTAACCGCACTATACAATACCTGACTTTTCCGCCCCGAGGGAACCCCGGGGTATAGAAATAGAACCCAGTATCTCCGGCTTGCGGGTATGACCACTCCTAAACGGGGCTGACCCCGAGGGAACCCCGGGATATAGAAATAAGACCCAGTGTTCCAGGCTGTGGGGTACAACCCTCCACAACTGGATATCCGCGGTTGTGCGGGATGAATAAATACACAACTCATCTTTCGGATGGGATGTGAACTCAGGTCCACCTACTGATGGAAATGCCACGCTTCCTGCACGTTAAAGAACCCTTGTAGCAAGCTTTTTTTGAGTGGTCCGTAGGTGATTGGCTTCAGGCTAAATTACCCAACCCTTTCGATTTCACCCTACTTTTCCAGTGGCAGTCAGAATTTCCCGTCCCATGACCCTTTCCATACCCCAAAGTGATTATTCATAAACAAACTTGTTCTCTTCTTGATATAGCTGAAATATTACTCAGTAGACATTAAACAATATTCAATCAATCAATCATTCCACCGTGTTTATGTAAAGATGGATGAAAAGCAATATAGCAACATATAAAACTTCGAAAGGATATGATAAATATTCAAATGAAATGAATTATTTTGGTCATTAGTAAGGAATTTACGTTCTGCATATGCGCATTTTGACAACATATGTCTCATCAGTGCAGATAAAATCTAAACGTTTGGAAGACCATAAATTCAAAGATGTTTAAAAACTGATAGAGAACAAATAACCAAAGTGATCTAAATTCAAAGCCAAAATTAGCTAAGGACAGAGCTTTACATGAGGGAGATACTCCTTAGTTTTCAATAAAATTAACAAAATTTTAGATATTGGAAGGTTTCAAAAATTGAGTTTAAATCACACAATAAAAAATCTGACTTTTCAAACAAATATGTAAAGGTGGAGGAAAAGCAATATCGCAACATATAAAACTTCTTCGAAAGGATATGATAAAGTAAAATATATAGAAAAATGAATTATTTTGGTTATTTGTAAGGATTACGTTTAAACCGCACAATAAAAAAACCTGACTTTTCAAACATATTTATGTTAAGCTTGATGAGAAACAATATAGCAAAATATAAACTTCTTCCAAAGGATATGACTAAGCTAAATATTCGGAAAAAATAAATCATTTTGGTAATTTGTAAGGAACGAGTTTAAGCCGTACAATAAAAAATCTGACTTTACAAACATTTTTATGTAAAAATTGATGAAAAGCAATATAGCAAGATATAAAACTTCTTCGAAAGGATATGGTAAAGGAAAATATTAAAAAAAAAATCAAAAAAACAAAAACAAAAACGAAAACAAAGACAAAAAAAACAAACCAAAACAAAACATAAAAGGAAAACAAAAAACAAAAAAGCTGATAGTGTGTATATTTTAAAATCTACCACTAAACAAAGTATAAACGGGAAGTGGGATTTGCCTTTTAAATGAGAGGGAAAAGAGATCGGTGTAAAAATTTATGGGAAAAAATTCACTTGAAAACGGGAAATGGTGCCGAGCGTGAACCATTGAAAACGAGGTCTTTGGTCGTTTTAACCTGGAGATTGGATATTGACATTTACCCTATTTCCTTTCTTTTAGATATTTGTAAAATATTTTCCCTTCATTGAAATGGGAACATAAATACCCTCGGACAAAGACATACAATTTTACACGTATACGTTTTTTTTGGGGGGGGGGATATTATTTAACATGTTTATTTTTTTTAATATATTGGTATAAAGACATTTATGTCGCACTTGCTTATCCAAACAGAACACTGCGTGGAAATATATTTTATTACATCAGCTATCGCAAAAAATGCGATCTTGGAAAACCTCGTTTTAAGTATTGATCCTCGCTACAGCTTTCAAGTGCACTTGCAATTCACTAGTGAACGCGAAAATAGCTTTCATAAAATAGCTACCTATTCTAAGAAAGTGACCTTCACGACAGCTAAGAGAACGAGAAGTGCACTTTTTGGAACGTTGCGTCTGCACTCATCTGTAGGTATGTTGCTGCGAAGAAAGGGAAAATTCACAATTGGAAAATAAAAATCATTACTTTTGTATATTGTGATTTATTGTTTAATTGTATGCAGAAAAAACGATTTGATTTTCTTTTATTTAACTATAGTCTGACACTGTCTGTACTTTAGAAGTATGTATTTTCCCTGTTGTTAAATGTGGGTACTCACTGAAGTAATAAAAAGTGATGTTAATCTCACGTGCTCAATTGCACAGTGATCCTCGTACAATAAAACCTATTCTCGTGTAATTATATGGGTACACGTTCAAGTATTAAACAGTAATGTTAACCTAACGTGCAAAATTGTGCGGTAATCATCACACGTTGAAACGGATAGTGACATTCTGATTTATCCAATCAGAGTCTTGTATATTTAAGGTTATTTGATAATCTCATTTATTGATATATTGATACTCCTTTATTGGGTTTATTCGCATGTTTATTGTACTATAGGGAAATGCTAATTTGTGTTTTTCCAGTGTAGTGCCGTTGAAGATTGTTGCATATAATTGTAACATTCAACCATTGGAGATATTTCCTTTTATCACTTTTATTTTATAATTGCTTTATTTGTCTTATGATATATTAAATATACTGGATTTATCACGAGCTTAACCATTTGCTACTCATTTTCTCTAACATCGGATATCCACCAAATACAAACGGTGTAAAATGCAATATTTATTTAACCGGACGGAAAACGGATGCAAGTGCAATTCTACAGCTTTTTCATCCACAATATGCTTCACAAAATTCCTAATATGACGGAAACACATGTTTTCTCGATCAGAAACTGAGTAAAAAAGGACAGGAGGGCTATAACAAAATAGCAAAAGAGTATTGTTAGGAATCAAAATTTAAAGGAGATGAGAAGGTAAGTACAAAACTACCGGAAAAGGGTAAGAAAAAAATCTCAAGAAAGGATGTAGTGTGTAGGTCTTTGAGACATATAAGATATATACGCAAACTTTCAGTTGCAAAGAAATTGCAAAAAATACATTAAAATAAACGGCAAAATAATATCCCTTTTTACTAAGCAATAATTCATAGGAAACATACGAAAACTACTCACTTTTGCTGCCTTTGAAGTACAAAAATAAACTAATTAATTAAATATTTATCAATAACCTTAGCACAATATGTACATAATTTGCAACAAGAACTATTTTATAGCAATATAACTGAAAGTTTCCAATATTTTTTGTGTGTAATTTAAGTATAAACAATCCAGCTAACATAACACTTTGTTACCGTATGTCAAATCTATTTTAAAAAGGGAAAAACATAATAATAATTGTGAATAACCATTTAAACTATTCACGGTACCACAGTTTTATTTGCAAGCAGAAAAATATTAAATGAAAGAGCAAGGGGTAAATAAAGAAAAATAAAAAAACTAATAAAATAGCAAGACCCATAAGAAGAAAGTGAAATTGTGATCGCTATAATAAGTGACTATTGATCTGATCACAGACAGTAAATAAACGAAAGGGATTAGATATGGTAAAAAAATGAAAAAAGTAACATGTATTTATTAAAGGGAAACTGATAAATAATTGTCACTTTAATCAAACTGACTGGATGTCATTCTTATGAAATTATATAAATGCTTCACCAACAAAATGATTGCTAGTTTAATTTCATTAGCCCGTTATCTGCTAGCGTTTATGTGTTTATAGAAACCTAAGATGCTATAATATATGAAAGAACTCTTCACATACTATATTAATTATCTATGATAAAAATTCGTGTCGTTAAGATTTATCCCGGTTTATTTGGTAATAAAAGATAGAAGAGATGATCATAAACAGTTGATTTTAACATTTTCCCCTATTCGTTACATCCTTTCAGTTCATTAGAAACTCAAATCACTGTTGCTATACACAACATGGCTTTTCGGACTGATATTTATCGTTTTGATTCCCAGCTGGTTCAATTAAACAAAAAAGTATTACCTGACCATCCTGACCAAGGTCTTGGTGTTCCTGAAATATAAAAAATGAGCCTGAAATATATATTTTACCCTATAAAGATAAGCTGTGAAAAATAAAAAAAAGCTATTCTGTTACAAACAAAGGTAAGGAGAAAAAACAAAAATTGCATCAAATATGTAAAATGTCGAAGATGAAGCCCATTTTTGTAAACGTTAAATAGATTAGACTTACAGAAGAAATTTCCTTGAAATTATTGTAAATGAACATTTTGAAATTTAAGATATGTCTACTGTTGATTGACTTCACTACATTTATCTCCAGACATAACACTTTTATCGGATGTATGCACCTTTATGAAACAATCAGTAGAATTTAAACAGGGTCCACATCGGGCAAAGAGTATAAACTAAATTATATTCAGTTTATACTGTTTGTTTTGTAGTTTTTTGTTCAATTGTGCTATATATTTCTGTGTATAATATATTTATTTGCTTGAGCCATCAGAGAATTAATTTACAAATAAAGTATCATTCTTTTATACTTGATCATATACATGAATCAGAATTGAAGATTTACAAATGTACACACTCTTTACGAGAAAACTATCAAATTTGAATGTTCAAAATATAGAATTTACAAAAAATAAAGCAGTATAGTGATTTTGAAGAATCAGTCGGGATTTTGTGATTTTAACGACGTGAAATCGCGAAGGCATTATCAAAAATATCAGCTAGTAAATATTTCCCCTTTGATTCATATGTTTGCCATAAAGTTCCATTGCAGAAATTGATGAAAACTACAGCAAAACCTGGCCCCAGTTTCGGCGCGACATATTATCTATGGAGGGGTATTTCCACCACCAGAGAAATTCTATGCTGTAAATTTTATCTTCTCTTTTTATTGTTTTCACTTTCCTTATCTATAGTTCTGCATTTTCTATATTCTATATTGTAGATTCTGTAATATCAATTTATCATGATATTGTTTCTTTCAATGTTCCTATTTCATCCATACTTCTGCAGTTTTTTTTATATTTTATATTATTGTTTCTAAAAACTCAGTTTGTTATATTTTATGTTCTTAACTTTAAATGTTCCCATTTCCATGCTTTGTTCATTAAGTTCTAAAATCTTCTTTCACGACATTATATCTACCGTGTTAATTTCGAAAAATTTCATGTTTTATAATTTGAAAGAGAAGTGTTCAAAGTAAGTATTCATTCTGCAACATTCTTTCGTTTATATTTAACTTTTGTCTTTGTATTTTCATGCAATTTTTGTTTTTATGTACTTAAAATAAACGTGGCGGAAAAAACGCGTATGATTGAATTATGACAACAGATGGCGCGAGTGTTTCTGTGACAGCTTTTCATCGACCAGCAGATTCGTCCACGAACGGGACTTTATAGGGACATCATATATATATTATTGTGTATTTCAAAGACATTTTTAAATATGATGCAACAAAATGACACTTTTAAGACGGTGAAATTAAAAAGCCTTTCCATTTAAATGAGAGTGGAGCGTTGAAAACTTGAAGGGGATCGTCCCTGATTGGAAGCGATAATATACTTTACCCAGATACTTTACTAAATACTGCTTACGTGACGCGGGAAACACTGACAAAAAAGCATCTTGAATCGGGAAACAGGGTTTTTAAAGAGTTTTTAATAAACCCCCCACTCTCTCGTAAAACGGAAAAGTGGGGATTTTGGAAAGGACCCCAATGATCTCCTATATACAGCACCAAAAGTTTTATAAGCCAGATGGAAAAAAAACTCCCATTTTGTACAATGTTGAACGAAATTTTCATGCTACCCAGTAATGCATTTTTAATAATAGAGGGGGAAGACGAGACCCACATGATTTTCGGGACTTTCTCGGATAACCCCAGCTCTCTGAGAGCCCAAAGCTGAAGTCTGGAGCCCAGTGAGTGGGACCCGGAGCCAGAGTATTGGCGACCGGAGCAATAGTTTGGAGCTCAGAGACATAGTGTTGGAGCCCGGTGCACTTTTGTTGGAGCTCGGAACCCTAGTGTTGGAGCCTAGATCCCTAGTGCTTGAGCTAGGAGCCCTAGTGTACGATCCCGGAGCCCTTGTGTTGGAGCCCGGAGCCAATAAAGAATGAAATATTAATATCGAGGAGGACCAATTGAAAAAAATATTAATGAAGAGATAAATAAATAAGTAAATAAAATCAGTACAAAAAGGGGAGAAGGGAATAAGTAAGAAAGAGAAAATATACTATACAAAGGGAAAAGCTATTTTTGACTTTGAAAATTGCTGATATAACAACTATAAATATTCTTTTTGAGAAGTTTAGTAGCCCTTAGAAGGACTTTTGGCTGCATATGTAAGAGATAAGCTCTTGACTTCACTTCTTCCTTGGTTTCTTGACTTTCTTTTGTGCAGTAGTTTTTGTCTTTTGAGGAGAGTTAGCGTCCTTTTCGACTGGCTTAGCTGTAGATTTCTTAGCTGCTGGCATAAAGGACAACTGCCACAGAAAGGACATCTCGAAAGTTTATGACATGTATACCAGCTTGACCATGCAGTTTCAATTACCAGTTGAAATCGCTGATTATATAGAAAAGCGAACCTTTTGCCTGGGAAAGCTCGGCATGGCTGTATGAAGTTTCCCAGTGGTTGCATGTTAAATTGCACCGACTTTATCCTAAATAGAGATCTTTTTGTGGTGTGATTCTAGTCATTAGAGTGTCCAAACAACATTTCATAGCAGGGTTGGGGTAATGGTAATGGGTAATCGTAATCGATTGTAATCCATTACAAAATGTTAAGTAATCGAAAGTAAACTGTAATCGATCTGAATCGTAATTTAATCGATTACAGCTGATAAAACCCTGTAATTATCGATTACTTATCGATTACATTTCAATTACATTTTAATTTAAAGCAATATTTGCATAGATTTTCATTAAGGTTTATGGTATCAGAAATGCATCATGTGATCTAATGCTGAATATTATTATGCTTCAGTTCATTTCACACAAACCTGAAAGCCATTGATCTATTGCAAAATTGTAAAAGTTGCTTCAATTGTATATATCTGACTATTTCTTAAGGCTTTAAATATCCAACAGATATTTTCATCATTTTAATCCCTCTCTCTCAGAATTTTCCTAAAATTTGTGAATTGAATTCGAGAAAATAAATTTTAAGACTTTAAGTCTAGTCAGTAATCTCAGTATAGAACAGATCTTCTTACTGTGTGGTCATGTCTTGGGCAGATCACTATGAAATACTACACGATTTGCCTTCAGATGGAGCAATCAAGATCAAGTGCATACATTGTAATATATTCATATCTGGCAGTATTTGCAACCACCTCAAATTTTACTACACACTTAAATAAACTTTGTGCAAATCTGTCCAATATATTTGGATAGCTCAACATATTTTTTTCTCACAGACTAGCCCTTGCCTGACTGTGATGTATTTAATTAAACTTTATGCACTTTAGCTCTAAACATGTTTAACAAAATAAAATATTTCAAAGAGTGAAAAATAATAATAATCATGATGAATATATAGAGTGAGATGGTACAGCAATTCAACAATTTGCATGATTACGATGATATTTAAAATTCTAAAGAAATCAATCATTTTATCGCTAATAACCAGACCATTTGTTTAAATTTAGCTTCTTACTTTTAATGATTTATGACATGATTTACAATTTAGGCTTAGGGTTAAATATACCTGTTGACAGGCTGTTTACACAAGAATATAAATGTTAATTGCAATTTAAACCCAGGCAGTAATCCACACCTGTCAGATTATTATAATTAAACACAAATTTAAGCGTTATGAAAACAATTTATTGATTGTCAATTTCATTACATGAACTAGTTGTAAAATTTTCATATTTATTTTTTTTACCAAAAAGATTTTCATTTTCCTTTTTGTGAGAAAACATAGGAATGAACAAATATCCCACCAACAAGGATCTGAAAAGAGCAGCCAACAAAATCTTGCCCAGTCTATATCAAGAAAATCATTAAATTATGGAAAAAATGAACAGAAGAAAAAAAAAGATATTAATGCGGCATTAGTTCACATGTTTCTCTTGAGCTTTGTCTCCTCTTTCGATGGTGGAAAATGCGATGACACATTTCACAAAATGGTGATAATTAAATGTAACAGTATTGCAGATGCCTTACCTTTCACAAATGTACCACTTTAGGTTCAATTTTTGATAATTCAGTGTACAAATGTTCCTGTATCTCAGTCTTTATAAATATGTTTTGCAATGTATCATGTATAATATTATATGCCTTTTAAAAGAAATGTAATCGAAAGTAATCGAAAGTAATTGTCGATTACTTCTCCTGAAGTAATCGATTGTAATCGATTACATGAGAGATACATGTGTAATCGATTAATAATCGATTACACAAAAATATGCCATGTAATCGATTAATAATCAATTACATTTCAAAGTAATCGTGCCCATCCCTGTTTCATAGTACTGAACAAATCGGTGACACGACACTCTTTAAAGTCAACCTTTTCCTGGTTCACGACGTAAACTTTAAGCGGTTCCGACATTATTTCCCGTTTCCCAGTGAATTTATTATTTTCGATGATCCCTTTCCTGCTCACTAAAAAAAAGACCCGCTTTCCGTTTACTTCAAAGCCGACCCCGCATCCAGCTTTAACCGCATCGAGACCCTTATAATTTTCCTGTGTGAATATGGCGAGTTTTGAGAGCAATTTGCTCGACAAAAAAGAAATAGCGCAGTTTTCCCGAAAAGTTTTTAGCCATTTACAGAAGAGATTTCAGTGCAAAAGGGAACTCCCTTCAAGAAAATAATTTTAATTCTTAATAGGCACATATTCTGTTAAAATTTTTACAAAAATCAGAAAGTTCAAATAACTAATTACATTGATTGGGGAATAACGGGGATTCTGGGTCCCGGATTTGCATTTTTTTAAATTTGGACCAAACACAAGGGCTCCAGGCAACAAATAAAGGGCTCCAGGCTCCAGCATCTAGGGCTCAGGACTCCACTCGCTTGGTTCCAGGCTTCAGATCCGGGCTTACGGAGAACTGTTCATGCCAATAAATTGGTGGAATTTTGTGATCAAAACGCGAATTATGGAACATTTTCCATCTCATATTACAAATAAATTAATACCCTTGCCATTGTAAACTTTTAACTAGCGTGACGCTATGCGTGAAATCATAGAATGCCCGTTTTCCCTAGAAGTTTATTGGCATGAATGTGTTTGAAAATTTAATGCATGTATACTGAACTTTCAAAATGTAACATTTAAAAGAATGCGATGTGTAAATGAACTGCCCATATTGCTTGCTCATTTCTGATTCACGTACATATGATCAAGTATGATAAACCTTGTGTTTTTTTATCTATCCAAGAAGCCATTTTTTCCAATCCCGTTTTACTTTGGACTGAAAATCGTGATTTTCCGTGGTTAAAAACATGCCTGTATTCAGGTATCCAAATGGGTATTTTCATTCCGAATGTGTGGCCTTAAAATAGGGGTTATCCGATTTTCCGAAGTTACAAATGAGAAATCCAGAGGTCCCGAAAATCATGTGGGTCTCGCCTTTCCCATAAATTACTAAATGGGAGTATTTTCCATCAGGCTTAAAACTTTTGAAGCTGTATATAGAAGGTCACAACTAGGACTATGGTCCCTTTCCCGAAATTCCACAATTTTTTCTCAACTTTCCCGTTTCACGAGGGGGGATTTAATAAAGACTCTTAAAAACTCTGTTTCCCTATCCAAGATGTTTTTTTAGTGTTTCCCGCGTCACATCCGTATTTGGGGCTAAGCAGTGTTTTCAGTAAAGTCTATTATCGCTTCCAATAATGAACGATCCCCTATAAGCTTCCCCCGCTTCACTCTCACTTAAATGGAAAGGCTTTTTTATTTCACCGTCTTAAAAATGTCATTTTGTTGCATCATATTAAAAATTGTCTTTGAATACATAATAATATATATGATGTCCCTATAAAGTCCCGTTCGTGGACGAATCTGCTGGTGGATGAAAAGCTGTCACAGAGACACTCGCACTCTGTTGTCATAATTCAATCATACGCGTTTTTTTTCCGCCACGTTTATTTTAAGCACATAAAAACAAAAATTGCATGAAAATACAAAGACAAAAGTTAAATATAAACGAAAGAATGTTGCATAATGAATACTTACTTTACACACTTCTCTTTCAAATTATAAAACAATTTCAAATTAACAAGGTAGATATAATTTCGTAAAAGAAAAATTTAGAACTTAATGAACAAAGCATAGAAATGGGAACATTTAAAGAAAGAACATACAATATAACAAATTGAGTTTTTAGAAACAATAATATAAAATATAAAAACTGCAGAAGTACGGATGAAATAGGAACATTGAAAGAAAGAATATAAAATATGATAAAATGATATTATGGAATCTACAATATAGAATATAGAAAATGCAGAGCTATGGATAAGGAAAGTGAAAACAATAAAAAAAGAAGATAAAATTTACAGCATAGAATTTCTCTGGTGGCGGAAATACCCCTCCATATTATCAACTTACGAAAACGATGTCATAGATTATTTTTTTACTCTAGTCCTGCCAGAACATCTACAAGTCAGACAACCGGGACAGAAAACGGATCTACTTTAGTAGGCAATAAATTCAATAAGGATTTCGACAGTTTGTGTTCCGAACTGATATCTCTCGATTTCAAAATAAATGAAAATAAAGGGATTCTTTCTCCAGTCCCCTTTGTTCTTCCTTAAACTCCTTGGTCCTTTCTCTTGCCTCCTTTCTTCTCTCTCATATCTGTCGGTCTCCCTCTGTGTTTATTTTTGTTCCCTTAACCCGCTCATTGCTCCTCTCCCTTGTCTCTTTTTACCCTGTCCGTCCCCATCAAAAGGATGGACCTAGAAGGGTTCAGAATATTGGACCTCTCCCCATTTTCGGAAATAAATATATGAAATTTCATGCATAATATAGGACTCCCTTTTTTCTAGGTCGTATCTCATGGTGAATTCTCCGACTTGCTAAATAGCATTTTTAAAAAACTTTGATAAACCTTATTGTTACACTTTTTGTTGATTTAATTGCTGAATCAGCCCACAAGTACGAACTGAAAACTCGTACGGTGATTTCTAAACGCAAGCTCCGGGGCAAACCCGTATGGTCTATGTGAGTTTATATTCTTGTATTAATCTTATTTTGAAGGGCTTAAATTAAATTTAAGTGTATGTCAGAGTAATTAATTGAATAAAAATGATAAAAGGGGTGGCAAAATACCTTCGCGCAGCGTTCTAGTGCATATTTACCACCCCTTTTCTTACAAGGCATTTAAATTCAATTAATAACTTTCCTCAGCTGAATTTTGGCTTTATTATTTAGATCATTTTGGTTATTTGTTGTGTATTAGCTGTAACATGTTTCTGGTTTATGGACTTCCATATGTTTTCGTTTTGATCTGCACTGATGAGAGATAAGTTGTCGAAATGTGCATATGCAGAAAATAAATTAACTCCGACCTACCGTTGGGTGTGGGGTTTCCTCACCGTTCATTGAAGATCTTATGGTGGCTTTGAGTTGTTATTGCTCCCCTTTGGGTCGTTGTCTCTTTGACACATTCCCCGTTTCCCTTCTTTTTCCTAACAGTAACTTCGGTATTTTATTATTTGAAACATACCTTAACTATTACATTAAAATGAGATGACCATGCACAATTGTATACGTGTTAACGTTAATATCTGCCTTTTTTCGTTACAAAGTTTCAGATCATAACCTTTATAAATGCCAAACTCAATTGCAATATACAAAATGCGTCTTCGGAATGATATTTATGATTTTAATTAGTATTGTTTGGAAGAAAAAAATGTATTACCTGTCCACCCAGACCATGGCTTTGTTGTTCCTGAAATATAACAAGTAAGTCTTAAAAATATTTTAACTTTAATTAAAGATTAGCTGTAGATTATTTTACAAAACTACATGTATTATCGAGCATTTTGTCTAATGTTTATTAATCCATATCATTTGCATGGAAACCATAACTAAATGTAAAAGGCATGCCACAATGCCACTTTCTAAATAACGTTCACAAATTTTGTGAGAGTTTTGCCGAAAGCTGAAGAAACTGCAAAAATGTTCTTGCTTGATGTCTTTATAACGTCAGACTAACAACCTACAACGCACGAAAATCTTTTCCACAATTTGTTTTTAACGCTAAAAATGTGTTACATCTTATGACAACGTTTCAGAAGTTTCAGAAGCGTTTCAGAAGCGTTTCACTAGCGTACATGTACTTGGCATATATCGAACGCATCCATAACGTTCATCTAACATACATTGAACGCCTGTATAGCGTTTGGACGATCTTTTAAATTCTTTTTCCCAATGTCATTTTCACAGCTGGACATCGATAGAAATGCCATGAAATATTACAGTGGATTGGCAGGGGGGGATAGGTTCCCCCCCAAAAATCACAAATTTTATTTTTAAACACCACGACCTTCTGATGTTGAAAAAAGCAGCGATTTTACACTCATGGTAATATCTCGTGTTTTAACTATTTTTTCTATAATAAACATTTGATAATACTTTTTTCGTTAGTTCAAGAACGCTCGGTTTGCGTTCTTTATACGTTTTAAAATTCGCTCTACTAAATATTCCATACAATCTGTGTATAAAGTAAACTTTACCTCTGGCAATCTACACATGTGCATGACTTATCAACAAAACGTTGCCGAACGTTGAGAAATTTTGAGCATGTTGCAAATTTTCTGACAAACATAGCGTTCAACAACGCACACCGACTTCTGTATACGTGACTGTAACTTCTGCGGAACTTACTAATAGCTCATAAAACGTACACCAGCGGGTACGAAAATATTCTCACAACCGCGCTTACTTCGACAACCTATGTCTCTTCAGTGCAGATCAAATCAAAACATTTGTTAATCCATACACCGAAATGTGTAAAAAAGTTGATACAGAACAGATTACGAAACGATTAACGCAATAGTTAGTGACAAACACCAAAAAGTCTTTTTTGAACTGACAATGCGTTTTAAAATTCAAACTGAAGTAATTGTAAATATATTTATAATATTTATCAAAGTAAGTGAGAACCGAACCGTCAATCCAAAACGAACAATCCAAGGACAATGGCAACATCAGAAACAAAATGAGACACAACGTGGGTACGACATAGAAAAGAAAAATGAAGACACAAACACACAAAGATGAACAACATGACCCCAATAAAAAAGCATGGGAAAGATCAGGTGCACCGGTAGAGTTGGCATCTCCTGCTTCTTATAAGACACCCGCCGTGTTGAACATGTCAAATCCGGTAGAAAAGTCAAATCCGGTAGAGTAAACAACAATAACGCTTTAGAGGGAAAGATCTGTTGTCATCTGGGAAACAGATATCCCATAGCGGTCCACAATATGGTGAAGTCGACCGTAAAACTTTTGGAGGGATGACTTCAAGTTTTGGGTAACATACCATTGTTGAAGTAGCCTATTTGTGAGCAACCGGGCTCGATCAAGGAATTCACTGTATCGAACACAGACTCTTGAATAGCGAATGAGCTGGAAGATGTAAACTCCATATGCCGGCGCTGTTGCGATGTTGCTACAAAGAAAAGGGAAGTTTACTATTGAAAAGGTGAAGTCATCGCGTTTGTCGTACAGCTTAGTTTGAGGTCTACCTCTGTTGTCATTTCAAGGTGAAGGTCAAGGAACGAGGCTGATGTAGAAGTGTCTGCGGTATCCTTAATTTCGAGCTCTTTTGGATAGATCAAATAAAGAAAATCCCCAAAGCGAGGTTGTTTAGTGACAAAATATTATCTATATAACGGAAGCTAAAATTGAAGGATTGGGCCATTTTTTTTATCTTTATTTTGAAGAAGCCCTTCGATGAATTCAGCTTCATAAGAGTGAAGAAACAGGTCAGCTTAAGAAAGGCGCACAGTTTGTGTCCATATGAATTCCCATAGTCTGTTGACAAACAAGTCCTCCGAAATGGACAAATATATTGTCGATCATCCATCAGAAACTCTAACATTTTTATCACTTCTTCCTCTGTAAATCGGCATTATTGATTGCAATTATAACGAAAATTACAGAAATGGCAATACAATAAAAACAGAAAAAGGTTCATTTCTTTTAAATGGAAGTTTCTTGACCTACACTGTCACCGCTTTTCTCGGATTTACAAGGCAATTACTCAAGTGTTATAAACGATGCATCACTTTAACCACTGCCACGGCATTAATTGTTTGAAGTTATTTAGTAATGATTATACTAGTAGATCAATGGAGCATTCTAGTATACACATAGACACGTATCGTTTATGTGATGTTTGTATGTAGCCAAACCTACAGGTTTTGGTATAAATAAAAAAATGACATCCCAGACAATAATAATAATTCATAAGAAAAATTCCCTCAGGCTTCTCCCGGAATGGTCGGTATAAAAAGATAGTATGATCATTCACAGTTGTATACATGCTAATTTCAATATCTGCCCCTTTTCAGATCATTAGCTCAACAAATAATATAGATAAAAAGAGGTAATATTTTGATGTTGCCGAGGATTTGAAAATTTGACTACAGGTCGGCTTTAAAATAAAGCTGGTCGGGGGAGCTTGCTAAAAAAACGCCTTTTTAGAACCCTGCAAACACTGTTGCAATATCCACAATTTGTCTTCAGACAGATATTTGTCGTTTTGATTTCCAGTACTACGAAAGAAACAAAATATACCTGTCCATCCTGACCAAGGTTTTGTTGTTGTTCCTGAAATATAACAAGTAAGCCTTAAAAATATATTTTAACAATATTTAGATTAGAAGTGAAATATTTAAGCTACATGTTCTATCGAGTATTTTCTAACATGTAGTTGAATTATATTATTTGGATATCACGATACCTTAAAAAAGAGGAATTCGCAAACAAAACCACAATAATTAGTGACAAACACAAAAAAAAATATCTTATTGGACTGACAAAACATTTCAAAATTTGAATGGAAAGAGAGTGCAAATGCTTCTCTTATATCTATTAAATATGCATAATTGATTTCAAATATAATGAAAATAACAGAATAATGCAAAAAAAAAAAAAAAAAAAAAAAAAAAAAGAAAAAGGGTTATATCTTTCAAACGGTAGTTGCCTGACCAACATAGTCACATTTTTATTTTTTTTTATTTGTAAGGTAATACCTTTATTGTTATATACGTTGCATCACTGTAACCACCGCCAAGGGAATAATTGTTCGAAGGTTAATTAGTAATCGCAAAAGCATAGTATAAACGTAGTCAAGTATCGTTTATATTTTGATATATTAAAATTTATTAATAAATATTCATGATAAAGATTCGTTCAGGTTTGATCGGTATAAAAAGAAAAAGATAATATAATCAGGTACAGTTGCTAATATGCCAAATTCAATATTTGCTATTATTCGTTACAACGTTTCAGATGATGATGATCGGCTTTTCAAATGCCGAACTCAGTTACAATATACATAATGGGTCTTAGAACAGATATTTATGATTTTGATTTCCAGTTTGTACTTCGAAAGAAAAAAATATAACCTGTCCATCCAGACCAAGGTTTTGTTGTTCCTGAAATATAAAAAGCTATCCTCAAAAATATATTTTAACAATATTTAGATCAGCAGTGAAATATTTAAAAAAAGCTTTATGATTTATCTAGCATCTTCTCACATGTTACTTAATTCATATATTTGGATAGAACGATACCTGAAAGAAAGAGGCAATCGAAAAGACAACCACAATGATAGTTAAAACGCTTAAAATTTCTTATTATATAGATAGTGGTGAAAGATTGAGATTTCCCAGTGAAAGAAAAGTGATAATTAACTGTGAAATTATTTTCCATAATTTCACTCTAGGAAGTGACGTCACAAAAGACGTCATCAACGTTGTTGTTAAGTAAACGTATCAGCAGATTAATTTCGAAAACGTAGTTCATGAAAAGAATCTTAAATAAGACCATCAAATACGCGTGAACTGATCTATATAATAAAAACAATAACTAATCCTAGATTCTGATTATCGAAAATATTCAACCCATAATCGAAAAACACTGTAATTCAAAATTGAATTTGAACTACGGTACAAATGTATCTGTAATATCTATTGAATATGCATCATTAATTTAAAAAAATAAGGCAAATACTAGAAAAATGTAAAAAGAATATATATATATATATATATATATATATAAACATAAAAAGGTTTATTTCTTTTAAAAGGTAGTTGTTTTAAAGCTCTATTGTTATTTCCTCTACCGGATTTGACATGTTCAACACGGCGGATTTCTGATAAGAGGCAAGAGATGCTTAATGTAACGGTGCACCTGAAATCACCCATGGTTTTTTTCTTGGGTCCGTGTTGTTCATTTTTGTGTGTGTGTGTCTTCATTTTTTTGTGCCGTACTCATGTTGTGTCTCTGTTTCTTTGTTGTTTCCGATGTTGCCATTGTCCTTGGATTATTCGTTTTGATTTGACGGTTCGGTTCTCACTTACTATACTATACATAGTCACATTTTAATCTTTTTAAAGATTTGTAAGGTAATTGCTCAAATGTTATATACATGCATCACTGTCAAGGGGTTAGATGTTTGAAGGTTGATTAGTAATTGTAATATTGCACCAAAAAAGTATATTGTAAACGTAGTCAAGTATCGTTTATGTGATGTTTGTTTGTAATAACACCTAAATGTTTTGATATATTATATAAATTTGACATCATGTACAATGATAAATATTTATGATAAAAATTCGTTCGGGTTTGGTTGGTATTAAAAGCAAAAGATATATAGGCTCTAACATTGTTTCAAGCTTATTACGTATATTTCTCATATCGAGATAGTGAAATTTTCACATTTTAAAGTTCGAGGTTTACCCGAGAACTTTAAAATGTCAAAATTTAACTATCGAGATGTGAGAAATTCTCGTGATAAACCGGAAAATAATGTAAGAGATTGTTTCTCTAATTTCTACTCAATATATTTGAAGTTAAGCGATCTCCGTAGTCTCCAGTCTCAAGTATGCCACTATTTTGTTGCTATCATCGTTGCTATGTGTATCATTGCGACATTCATTGAAAGGGGTGTTGAATATATTTTTTTGATAAAAATGTCACATTATCAATTAATTGAGTTATCTAAGTAGTAAAAATACAAAAACCATTTCGTTAGTCAATGACGCAGGTGTCAATTTCATCAAAATATGGTTGCACTATTTCTAGAAACTGACACGAGACATTTACATGATTGACCAGTCAGCAGCAAGTGAGATCAATTTCCAACCATGTTGTTTATTAATTTCATCTAACATCATTTGGGAAGTATTTATTTCGAACAAGAATTAGAGAAAATATGATAAAGCACAAAATATTTTCCTTTATTCCGTACGACGTTTCAGAACAACAGCTTCATAAATACAAAAGTCAGTTGCAATATACAATATGGGTCTTCGAACAAACTTTGTCGTTTCGATTTCTTGTTAAAGAAGTATTACCTACCTGTCCATCCTGACCAAGGTTTTGTTGTTTCTGAAATATAAAAAGTAAGCCTTAAAAATATATTTTAACAATATTAGGATCAGTAGTGAAATATTTAAAAAAGCTGCATGTTTTAGCAAGCATTTTCTCACATGCTAGTTAAATCATATTATTTGGATATAACGATACCTTAGGCCATGAAAAAAATATTAGTTCTCGGGCCCTCCCTCATCTTGTTGGAGGCTTGAAAAAGCCCCCACTGACCCTATTTTTTTCCATTTCAATAAAATAAAAATTAAAAATCACCTCCCCCACCTCATTTTTGGTGGATTTTATAATATGAAAAAGAAAGGAAATGGGATAAATGTCAAGGAGACAATATCCCATATCCAGGTTAAAACGACCAAAAACAAAACATCTAGGGGTCACCATATGTACATGTTAAAAGCTGCTTCATCTATTTTTTGGAAAAAAAAAGGATAAAAAAATCACCTCCTTCCCTCATCTGTTTGAATGAAAAATGACCTGAGAACTAATTATTTGATTTTGTATGGCCTTAAAGTAAGGGGCAATTGAAACGATAACTACGATAAAAAGTGACAAACACAAGAAATGTCTTATTGGACTGACAATGCATCTCAAAATTGATACTAAACTACCTACAAATACATCTGTTATATCTTTTGAAAATGCATCATTAATTTCAAATATAACGAAAAAAGGTTCATTTCCATTAAACAGTAGTTGGCTACACAGTCATATTTTTATCATTTTAAGGTAATTGCTCATGTGTTATATAAGATTCACCACTGTAACCACCGCCAAGGAGGGTAATTGTTATAAAGTTAATTAGTAATCGCAACATGTCAACAGAAAAGCATAGTATAAACATAGTCAACTATCAATATGTGATCTTTGTTAGTAAAAACACCTTAATATTTTGATAAATTTAAGTATTCGAAATCACGTACAATTAATATTGTACGTAATATTGTAGTATTGTAATATTAATTATAGATATTGATGATAAAAATTCTTTCAGGTTTGTCGGTATTAAAAGGAAAAGATAATACGATCCTGCACAGTTGTATATATTTTAATTTCAATAATTGCCTCCATCGTTACAACGTTTCAGAAGATCAGCTTTACAAATGCCAAACTCAGTTGCAATATTCAAAATAACAAAATACCGAAGTTACTGTTAATTTATTTTCTGCATTTCGCATTTCGACAACTTATGTCTCATTAGTGCAGATCAAATCAAAACATTTGGAAGCCCATAAACCAAAGTGCTTTAAAGCTGATAGACAACAAATAATCAAAATGATCTAAATAGAACTACAGTCTCAAAGACTGAGCCTGTATCGCTCACCTGACAAACTACCTTTATGCCATGCCAGACTAGGCTCCTTTAGCTAGCCGGCAGTTTAGCGGCGAGCACCCCTTGACCCGTCTTTCAAAATTACGTATTGTCATATTGTCTCCTTTCAAGATTGTGGTCATGGAGTAAGTAGTTTACCTGTATTGGGTTTTATTCGTATGTTTACTAAACTATAGGGAAACGGGACAGATAAAGGGGAGGTTTGGGTACCCATAAGCCGGTTTAACCCTACCGCTGGCTTTTGCTATTGCCGGTACCAAGTCCGGCTGTCCCGAGTTCCTATCGTTGTTTACGTTTGTCTTTTGTCTAAATTGTGTTTTTCCTGTGTAGTTCCCTGGCAAATTGTGGCATGTAATTATAATTTTCAGTCATTGTAGGCACTAGCAGATATGGTTTGATCTTGTTTGGCCATTTTGATCTTATCACGATCTTGACAGGCTTAACACAATTTTGTTAAGACAATATTAAATTTTAAGTTCGTTTTCAAGATAATTAATTTCAAGGACGATCAAGACGTGTTAAGATACTTCAAGATCAATCAAGATTGATTTGTTAATTGCGTTCAGGAACAATAAAGACGAATTAAGTTTGTTGAGATCAAACAAGATCATGATTTGAACTTGTTTAATCTGGACAAACTTAACATATCTTGATCGTCCTTGAACGCAGTTATCTTGATTGATCTTGATAAACTGCGTCGTTGAAAGCAATTATCTTGAAATACGACTGAATATCCTGCACATACTTAAAAAAATGTGTTAGTTTGTTAAGATCGTGATAAGATCAAAATGGCCAAACAAGATCATAACATATCTGCTAGTGAGGTGTTTTCTGTTGTCCCTTTTATTTCATTGACCAAAATGACGTTTTTAACCAATGGGTCTAATGTTTAGCTATGTTCTTCAGTATCACCTGTGTTTTTGTTCTATTGAAATGAGTAACCTTTGCAAAGGAATAACTTTGCATCATTCTAATACAGTTTACTTGCTTCAATAGTGTGAGAGGTGATGAAATGTGTATTTTACCATAAAGTTCAATGTAAAACCTACGTTACGAAGTAGTCGCCATGTTTTTGTGTCAAATCAGAACAAAATGAGCAATTTTTGTAAAGGATCATTAGTACATCGTTCTTGTAAAGTTAAATTAAATTTGCTTCGGCGGTTTCAGGGGAGATGAGAATGTGTTCAAATGTTAAACTATTCTCCGTGCTGGTCGCGATGTTTTTATTGGGTCGGAACAAAATGAGCAATCATTGTAAAGGACCTTTAGTTCATAATTCCTGTAATGTTTTGTTGAATTTGCTTCAGCGTTCTAATAGGAAAAGATGAAAATGTGATTTTCCCATAGGGTCCAATGTTAAACTATGCTCCATGCTGGCGGCCATGTTTTTATTGGATAAAAGGAAATGAGCAATCTTTGTAAAAGACCTTTAGAACATTATTTCTGTAAAGTTTCGTTGAATTTGCTTCAGCGGTTTCAGAGGAGAAGATGAAAATGTGATTTTCCCAAAGGGTCCGATGTTAAACTATGTTCCGTGCTGGCTGCCATGTTGTTTATCGGATCAGAACAGAATGAACAATCTTTGTAAAAAACATTAGTTCAACATTTCTATTTAGTAAGGTTGAATTTGCTTCAGCCATTTCAGAGGAGAAGATGAAAATGTAATTTTCCCAAAGGGTCCAACGTTAAACTATGTTCCGTGCGGGGGGGGGGGCATTTTTTTGGCCAAATCAGACAAATATGAGCGATATATGTATGGGACCTTTAGTACATCATTCCTGTAAATTTTGGTTGAATTTGTTTCAGTGGTTTAAGTGGAGACGATGAAAATGGGATTTTCCCATAGGGTCCAATGTTAGACTATGTTGAGTTTGGCGGCCATGTTTTTTTATCGGATCAGCACAAAATAAGCAATCTTTATGAAGAATCTTTAGTACATCATTCCTGTAAAGTTTGGTTGAATTTGCTTTAATTAGCGGTTTCAGAGTAGAACATGAAGATGTGATTTTCCCACAGGGTAAAATGTAAAACTATGTTCAGTGCTGATGGCCATGTCTTTTATCGGATCGGTAAGAAATGAGCAATTTTGTAAAGGAATTCCTGGAAAGTTTTGGGTCAATTGGCTGCAGTAGTTTTAGGGGAGAAGAAGAAAATATCTGTCGTTTTAATTTCTAATTTGTATTTCGAAAGAAAAAAGTATTACCTGTCCATCCTGACCAAGGTTTTGTTGTCCCTGAAATATAAAATGCAAGTATTAAGATATATTCTAATAATATTTAGATCAGCCGTGAAATTAAAAAAAAAGCGTTTTGTCGAGAATTTTATCACATGTTAGTTAATTCATGTCATTTGGATAAAGATATCGTCTCCTCAAATAAACAAGATGTGTGATGACACAGCCACGGTAAAAAAAAATCAAATTTCTTATATTTGCGGTATTTTTTACATTTCACTAACTATGTGTCTTATGCTGCAACAATCGGTGTATTGTACAGATATATGAGAAATAGAGAAATGTCGTTGATTAATTCATAAAACATTGTTTTAAAACTCTAACTCTATCTGATGGTAAAAACTGTGTGTCAATAAAGAAAAAACCTTGCCACCCTCAAAGGGCATGGACGGAAACAAAATTTAGGAGTATTATTAAATATATAATTATGCATCGTATACTCCATATGAAATTGATTTCTGCATATGGCCTTTTTCAGGATCCACTTTTTTCAAGTTTTTAAGTATGAAGAAAATGGACTTTTCATTATATTTTTTGCTCGCTAGTAATTTGTACTCACTGTGAAATTAATATATGGGGAAATTAAAAGGGCGTGTATTACTTTAAGTATTTTCACTTCGTTAAATTTCAAGATTTTCGGACACGTGTTAATTAGTATTTGAGGTGTAATATAAGGGTGGTTACTATTTGGTATTCTTTTAGAGAGGTTTGTTGACAATTTCCTATTTATACAAAGTTGATTCCTTAAAGAAACCTCAGAAATAATACATAGGAGATAAAAATTCGATTGTGTTTGAACTTTTATTCTGGAGAAACGCGACAAAGGGCGGAAATAAAAATTTGCACATGGAATAACAGGGATATTGGCAATCCGTATACAAAATTTGGTAAAAATCTAAAGATGGCCTTTTTAGGGATCCACTTTGAAAGACAGACACTAACTTGATCTTTTATGCCAATTTGTGCATCGTATATGCATCTATACGTTATACGGTAATCTACATTGTTTTCATATAAATTCAAAATAAAGGAATGAAAAATATAAGTATTTTTTTCATGGAAATAACTTTTATAATTATGCATCTATGGTAAACAATCCAAAAAGTTACATTTCTACCTCATTTAAACGAGAGCTCAATTTCTATTGTTCTATTTCAACCACTTCCCCGCCTGTATTGGTTTTAATCAAAATTATATGAAAGGTACTTCGAATAATTTTTTATGACAGCTGCTTAATTTTGAATTGATATATAGGACAATACGTCTGCATGAACACACACAGAGCAACATTCTGACATTCGATATTAGTCAAATTGATATTACAGACGGAATTCGGAAGGTTTCGACAGGAGAGAACAGCTTGATAGACCGAAACTTTTTTTCAACAAATATATCATCGTATGAAAGCTTATTTGGGTCACATTATGTGGTGCCACATAAAATAAAATCAACACAACTTGTGGCCACGAGAAACAAATCGTTCCCAAGAATTATCAAATCGTGGCCACGAGGTACAAATCGTTCCAATGAATTATCAAATCATGGCCGCGAGATACAAATCGTTCCCACGAATATTCAAATCGTTCCCACGGTTTGACAAATCGTGGCTACGAGAAACAAATCGTTCCCATGATTTAACAATTCGTGGCAACGAAAAAACAAACCGTTCCCACGATTTGACAAATCGTTGCCAGGAGAAACAAATCGCTCCCACGATTTGACAAACTGTGGCCATGAATAAACAAATCGCCCCCACGATTTAACAATTCGTGGCCTCGAATTATCAAATCGTTCCCATGAAATAACAAATCATGCCCACGAGAAACAAATCGTTCCACAAATTGGGTTAATGTTTATACAGTTTATACTTTATGTAATTGCTTGGTATTAAAGAACCCCAGAACCTAAGATGACTTGGTTGTTATTCAGTAAAATCAAGATAACCAGCTATTTCATTGGCGCCAATGATCGTGATTTATAGATGGATCTTCATGGAACTACACTGTCATTATGTGATGAAGATATGCTGCTGATGTTTATTCATTTATTTGTCAATTTATTTTGATAATTATAAGTTATTATAAGTATTTAATTATTATTACCTTTTGATGGTATATTGAGAATAGTGGTTAGTATAATCAGTGATATTTGACACTTAATTATTTGAATCTTTGAGTAACCAGAACATAGAGTAATACATGGATTTATATAAACTTATACTAGTATGGAGTAATCAACATTGACATTTATATAGTTAGCAGTTATTTCTACATATAGTGTTGACTTTTGAATGTAATTAACATTGGTAAGGACTGTTTCATTATTAAACTTATATTAGACTTTGATATTTTGATAATTTGATTTAATTTTTGTTTTATAATTTTTATTACTTATTTCTAAATTATTTAATTAATCATTTAATCAATTATAAATTATAATTTTTTTTCAAAACATTTTTGCTATTTTTTTTTTGTTAATTCGTGGCCACGATTCATCAAATCGTGGGAATGATTTGTTTCTCGTGGCGACGATTCGTCCTATCGTGGGAACGATTGTTTTATTCGTGGCCACAATTTGTCAATTCGTGGAAACGATTTGCATCTCTTGGTAACAACTTGATAATTGGTGGGAACGATTTGTAACTCGTGGCCACGATTTTATAATTCATGGGAACGATTTGTTTCTGGTGGACACGATTTGTGTTTTTTTTTTCATGTGGCACCACATAATGTGACCAAAATAAGCTTTCATACATCAGACATGTGAAAAAGCGTTTAAGACCTCAATTCTTACAAGGAAAAGTACAATGGTTGGAATCAACACGTAAAGAATTTAAAACCAGTACTACATGATGGGTTTTATGTAAGCAGTTATGTGATTATAAAGTACAAAATTAATGATACCTGTCCATTTAGTCCAAGGTGTTGGAGTTGCTGAAATTAAATGAGCGTCAAAATATTCAAAAACGAAGTCAAAATGTTGAAATGTTAAAAAAGTATTAAAAAAAAGTTAATAAATAATTTCAATTTCTGTGATTGCTTCTCAATGTAAAATATATGATTTTTTTCTGACATTTTAAAATGGAAGCTAAGATACGGTGTAAATGTATATATTAACAGAACAGTTGCAAAATATCAATTATTTATACCGAATGCATTCAATGAACTATGTCCTCACCAAATAGGTTAAAACACAATCTACGAATTGTATTTGGACGAAAAAAGTAAACTAAGGAGTATATTCTCCCCTTTATAAGCTTTTTCATTAGGCATGTCGTTATATGAAAATGCAAATGGACTCCA
>MJUU01005090.1:62306-83878 GCA_002080025.1 Modiolus philippinarum
GGTAGTTGAAATCCGACACCGCATGTATGAGACAGCTATAACAACTTAACGGGGTGTAAGCCAACCCCAAGATAACAAATCATTGAGTTCAAAATACAACCGCAGCGAAACCAACTCGCAAGGATCCAAGGCTTCCAGTTTGGCCAGAAGGTCACGAGCAAAAACTGACGCTGCAAAGGCCATACGTGTATTTGAACAGAAAAAGGCATGATGGTTCAACAAGAAACCGTAAGGAAAGCTCAACGAGAGGAGGAGAGGGCTCAACGAGAAGCCGAGAAGACTCAGCAAGAGGCCGAGAGGACCCGAAAAGAGGCCGAGAGAATCCGGAAAGAGGCCGAACGACAAGCCCAGTATGAAGCCGAACTCACGATACTAGAGATGCACAAGGAAGCTGCCAAGCTTGACACAAAGACATATGAGCGAGACGTAGACGAGGACGGGAGATTACAAGAGCTTCCGGAGAAACCGAGAACCCGCTAAAAAGAGTAGCATACTTTGTAAAAACCCATTCACACAACACTCCCGGGCACGATGGGACAGATAAAAACTATGGTATTACCGGGAATAATCCCGTGACAACTTTTACTCAAACATTAACTCAGAGTGCTCTTACGGACCAACAGCAAGTTGGATTAACAACTCCTGTAAGGACCACTACTGTAAGGTTTAGCCAACAACAAGATACGGAAACCCACATGGCTATTTCGGATATCCACGCGTCACTTCAAAACCATACCTACAGCATCAACAACATAACGATCATGGTTATTAACCTGTACAATCACGTTTGAATCGGGAAGCTCCAGAATTTAGACCAGCAACACCAGTAACTCCAGAACGGATCTTTACTACTATAAGACAAATGTACAGTTTTCCAAGCGAGTCAACCGGCCATCAGCCTGATAGCTCAGTTACAGCTATGACAAACAGGAACTACTCTTGAAAAGTTTGTCAACCTGCAACGAGAGGCCACAGTCGTATAATATGTGGAGAGCAATTTTAAGTATGTTGCCCACGAGCTCCAGATAACAGCGAAGGGACAACTAGATTTACTGGTCCAATATCTTGGACCGGAGTCCACAGAAGACGCACAAAGTTTGCGTAAATCGACGTCCAATGACCCCGCAAAAGGCTTGAGTACACTGCGGAAAATGCTCGACGTCAGGTACGGTTCTCCGGTGATGGTAGAACATTCATTAAAGAAGAAGTTAGACAACTTTCCAAAGATAACGAATAAAGAACCGAAACGCCTATTCCAGTTGTCAAACATTTTGACAGAGATCGAATATACCAAATTGAAACCCCAATTTCAGAACCAACTTGCTTATTTTGATTCAACGTCGTGGATAAATCCCACTGTAAGCAAATTGTCATATGGATACATGACAAATGGTCAACAAGGTCGTCAAAGTACCAGACCACACATCACGTGGAGTTCACTCCCTTTACGGAATTTTCTGCATTCATTAGGGAGATGGCTGAATTTAAAAACAATCCAGCCTTCAACCAGTTGTTACAAATCAAAAGAGTGCGGCTTGGAGACCCCCCGCACCCAGTGCTAAGGTAAATGTACAAATGTGGGCAAACAGAAAACTCAAGCTAATCAAAGTGGTCAGTCGACACTTGAACGCTGCATCATTCGAAAAGTAAACTGTCATTGAATGAGTGTAGAGGTTTCAAAGCAATGCGACTTGAAGAACGAAGAAAGCTCCTGAGAGAACACAATATTTTCTTTAAATGTTGCGACTCTGACAGCCATCTGAAACGGGATTTTACTTCTCGTGTGAAATGGGGAAAGTGTGGCAGCGATAGTCACGCTACAGCCTTGCATCTTGATACTAAAAAGGCTATGGATAAACATAAAACATCCCCAAAACAGCATGGCGGGGAGACCCGGAGTAAATCAGACAATCAAGATTTTGATACAGAAGTCAGCTCTAAGTGTACCCAAATCTGCAAGTCGAACTACTCTGGGAAGTCTTGTGTAAAGATCTTGCCCGTCAATGTTTTTCACAGGGACAACCCGGATAAAGTCATCAAAACATATGCCATAATCGACGAACAGAGCAATCGTTCTCTAGCTTCACCTAGCTTTTTTTTACCTTTTTGAAGTGACAGATAAACCGGAAAGCTACACAATGTCTACATGTTCCGGCAAACAGACAACGTATGGACGGCGTGGTGATGGCTTTGTTGTACGGCCTATGATTGGAAATACAAAAATGAAGCTGCCAAAACTGGTTGAATGCAATTACATCCCAGATAATAGGGACGAAATCCCGACGCCAGAAATTGTGGATGCTTATCCGCACTTGAAAAGTTTAAGGCGTCACATATTACCAGTTGATGAGGCCTGTGAAATCATGTTACTCATCGGTCGAGACTTAATTGAAGCTCACCACATCAAAAGGAGCGTTTATGGATCAATTAAGGCACCATACGCAGAGCAGTTAAGACTAGGATGGGCTATTTTTGGCGAAACCTGTCCAGACAAACCACACATCCCCCGAAAAGTGAAAGTAACGAGGACCCACCTCCAACCGTCGGGTGGAGCTTCTAAACCTAGACCATGCCAGAGTGGGTTTAAAATTAAAGATGACCCGATTTCGAGATATGAGAAAGAGATATTTGTTAAGACCAAAGACGACGAGAAGATCGCTATGTCCCATTAAGATAAGGTTTTTATGAAGACCATTGACCGGGAGTTCACACGGAACTCTGATGGGAATTGGGAGGCACCACTCCCGTTCACGCCAACAAAACAACCTCTTCCTGATAACAGGCCACAAGCAGCCAGAAGGGCAAGACTTAGCCAGAAATCCAACAAAGAAGGAACATTTCCTTGGGTTCATGGATAAAATACTAAGTAACAACCATGCGGAGATTGCACCTCCGTTACATCAAGATGAAGAACGTTGGTTTCCGCCATTGTTCGGGTATACCACCCCAAGAAGCCCGAACAGATCAGAGGCGTCCTCGACTCATGAGCAAAGCATGATGGTGTATCGCTCAACGATGTAATGCTCACCGGACCCGACTTACCTAATAGTTTATTGGGTGTCCTTATCAGGTTTCGGAGAGAAATTATTGCTATACCTGGTGATATACAGCATATGCTCCACTGATTCATAGTGCGGGAAGATCACCGGAACAATTTTCATTTCTTCTGGCATGAAGACAACAACTTTGACAAGGACCTGATTGAGTACAGGATGAGAGTATACGTGTTCCGAAACAGTCCATCCCCAGCCGTGGCCACACTAGGCCTCAGAAAAACAGCTAAGGCAGCAGAACAAGAGTACGGAAGTCACGTGACAAACTTCGTTACCAGGGACTTTTATGTAGACGACGGTTTGACCTCATGTCCGACACCGGAAGAGGTTATCAAGATCATGAAAGACACACAAGACGCCCTAAAGAAATACGGGAACCTACGTCTTCACAAAGTAGCATCTAACAGTCCTGAGGTAATGGGAAGTTTCCCATCAAGCGACTTGGCATCTAATCTGAACGATTTGGATCTTGACGCAGATGAAAAACCACTGCAACGAAGCCTTGGTTTGAACTGGGACGTGAACACAGACAACTTCCTGTTCATTCTGTCAGACGACGAAAAACCAGTTACTAGGAGAGGGATACTATCGACAGTCAATAGCATCTTTGATCCACTTGGATTCCTCTTTCCCGTCATAATACAGGGAAAATTGATACTTAGGAAGCTAGTTTCGGACACCGTAGACTGGGACGAATCTGTTTCAGAAGACATAACGTCAGAGTGGATAGCATGGAGATATAGTCTGAAAGCTCTGGAAAATCTCCGGATCAAACGACCAATTGTTATCCATCTAAGCAAGGCCAGAGTGCTTGATTTTCACGTATATACTGACACATCTGAAAAGGCAATTGCTGCAGTAGTCTACTTGCAAACAATCAATGGAGATGTCGAAGTTAATGTTGGCTTTGTTTTCGGAAAGGCAAAAGTTGCTCCTACCAGTGGGAATACAATCCCGAGATAAGAACTATGTGTGGCCGTATTAGCGGTCGAAATAGCCCAGTGTGTGCTGGAAAACATAGATGTTCCAACTGACACTGTTACTTACCATACAGACAGTAAAGTGGTTCTTAGCTACATCAACAACGAGATCGGAAGTTTCCATACATACGTTGCCACAGGGTGGAACGTATCCGGAAATTTTCAGACCCTGACCAATGGAAGTATGTTCCCAGTGAACATAACCCAGCAGATTCAGCAACAAGATCTGTACCTGCCCAATATATCAGCACATGTGAGTGGTTGTTGGGGCCTGGACAGTTATTGGAATGCAACGATCAAAACACGACAGTTGAAACACATAGTTTGGTAAACCCTGACAGTGACCGGGAGATAAGAACGAAGACTACCGTTCTAAAAACAGAACTTGATATGGTTCGCCAAGAACCGGAAACCAAATGGTTAGAAAAATACTCAGACTGGAATAGGTTGAAATCTGTCGCTTTATATCTCCTCCGTTTCATACGAAACCGTAGGAATGATACAGCGGCAGACAATGTCCAAGATGAGAAATCAACAGCAGAGATGGTGATAATCAGAAGTGTTCAGATTGAGGTATATGGTGAAGAGATTGACCACCTCATGAACGGACAGAAAAAAGGAGCCCGCTTTTGGGTCTCAACCCTGAAAATACGACACTGTCATGATCAGGTTAAGCATCAAGGAGGCCACTTTACAGAGGGCGCCGTTAGGACATCAGGTTTTTGGATAACAAGTGGGAAGCGACACATATCTTCATACATCAATAAATGTGTTACCTGCAGAAAACTACGTGCCAAAACAGAAACCAAGATAATGGCTGATCAGCCAGAAGACAAACACGAATTAGCACCTCCCTTTTCCAATGTGGATGTCGACGTTTTCGGTCCTTGGGCGTAGTCACCCGACGAACTGTTCGTCTGGATTTATAAACGCCTTGAGACGTTTCACCGCAATCCGTGGTGAAGTCAAGATATTTCGGTCTGACAGAGGGACCAATTTCGTTGGAACAGTTAAAGACCTCCAGATCCAAGCAATCAATGTGGAGCAGGGACCAGTCAACCACTATTTAAAACAGTTGAACACCGTTTGGGTATTTAACCCACCTCGTGCTTCCCATATGTGTGAAGTCTGGGGACGAATGATTGGCGTTACCAGAAGAATTCTGGATTCCATGTTGTCAAACACCAACAGCAAGAACCTGACGCATGACGTGCTACAAACCTTCATGGCCGAATGAGTGCAATCATCAACTCCAGACCAATGCTGCCTGTTTCAAACGATCCAGAAGCTCCACTGATTTTGACACAAGCGATGTTGCTCACCCAAAAGGTAGATTACGTCTTTTCCCCGGAGAAGCTCGGGGAATCCGGCCAGAAAGATCTGCTCTTGGCAGAATGGAGGCAAGTTCAAGCCTTGGCGAAGACGTTTTGGGCTCGTTGGCGAAACGAGTATCTGCCCCTCCTTCAATCAAGGCAGAAATGGACATCAACAACAAGAGACACGAAAGAAGCGGATGTGGTCTTACTTAGAGACACGACCGTGCATCGAACCAACTGGCCCCTGGGAATTATCACTAGGGTTTTTCCCGGAATAAATTAGCATGTTAGGAAGGTAGAAGTACGGAATATATCACAAGGGAAGGCCACAGTGTTCACCGAGCTGGTTCATCTGGTCGATTGTGATGAATGAATCGGGTTGTTGGATGTGTTTCGACACGCATACTGCTCCTTTTCCTTTTCAGCTTATTGAAATGGTATGGTATGGTGAAGAATGGTATGGATAATGGTGTGATATGGTGGTGTTACCCGTTAGACGTGAATCCGACCTTCCGATATGTGAGAACTGTAAATATGTATAGTGACACTCATTTGTTTTATGTGACACTTCTTTTAATGTGAATTTCCGGAAGACTTCCATGCTCAAGTGAGCAAGATGACCGTCCAAGAAGATGGACAATTATTATTAAATGTGTACATATATATTCATTTTATATAGTTGGATTAATATGAAATTACCTGTTTTATCGTCTGTGACATATTTATATCCGTTTATGATTGGGATTTCCCGTGATATTTGGCGAAGTCAAGTCGTATTTATATGTGTTCAACAAAACTTTACTGGATTATACCGGTCATTATTTATTGTAACTTTAACATTCATGTCTATTATGTGATTTCAAAGGATTGAAATCAGACGGGAGTGTACTGCCAAACCTGGCACATTTATTCTGTTAATTTATTTTATGGAACTTTATCCATCAGTTGCACATTCATATTCATTTAATTCAAATATTGTGATTTTAAGGGGACTATTTTTATAACAATCATTATTCCTCCTACGGTGTTCCATAGTTTATACACCTGTTTTTATACATGTGTGATTTAAAACTTCCTTTCACGCCAAGACAAGGAATCGCATGGACGCTTTCCACGAAAGTCACTTTTGTTTGTGGTAAACCACGATCGTCTGTATTTAATTCAATCATCATTTGTCACAGTATATACAAACTCTTCAACTGTTCGGATGATAACATTATTATTTCAGTTATCTGTCGATTGTTCAAGAAAATGTGAATTTTTATGGAGTGGTACTACCCGGACATTGCACGGACTTCATAAATTTCTCTTTTCAACAAGTGACTTTAATTTTAATATCATTCTACACATGAACTTTAATTGATAATTATGTAATTTATAATATTTATTACCGTTGCTACCTCGTATTCAATCTCGATTTGCTACATTGTAAATTTGTGTATTATTTCATGTTTGTAGTTTTTACCCCACGTATTCCAGTAAACATTGGACTGAACTAGTGTTATTGTTCTGCCGGCCGTAGCCCCGACACTAGCACATTTCAGTTGGTTTCAGTGTTTGATTGGGGGTAAAGCTAGCTGTCGCCCAGGGACAGCATAACAACAGCAGTAGAATACCGAAGGAACAAAGTAATGTTTTTTTAATGAAGTCCAAAGACATTGCCAAAACGAGAACACAGAAAAAAATGGCGTAAGACAGCTACAAAACACTGAAAAAAAAACCATGGCACTCACAGTGTGATCTCCCATGAAACTGTGAGCGACATCGGGTTCTCCAGAGAGGTAAGCATATTCTGCTCTCTTAACAGCATCAGCCACACGCCTAAACAACGCCAAAGCGCTTACATCTAAACATTGGAAGTCATCTTGTTCAGTTATCTTTTATTCAATAAATGGTAAAAAACTTACCCCAAACATGGAGATAAGAATTGTTTAATTGACTGATTTTAATCCTATTGTCTCATCTAGAAAACATGTGGCCTGGCTGGCCACAAAATGATAACCCCACTCCCCGTTGGAGTAGAAGATACCCAAAATAATTTGTCACAAAAAATAGTTATAATTGCACAATTCCATTGTGTACTAAACATTTTGTGAAATTTTCGCAAAAAGATCTCGAAAATTAACTAAGTCGGGAAACAGGAAGTAGATGTTCAGCAATCCTAAAATCGCTACTTGCAAAATAGGACATTAGTCTAAACTTGCGTACAAAATTTCAAGTTGCGGTGATGAGTAGTAACTGAGAAAACTGCTACGAATAGTTTCTAAAATTGACAAAAGATCTAGAAAATTATTTAAATCGGTAAACAGGAAGTATATGTCCGGAAATCCTGAAATCGCTACTTGCAGTATGGGACATCATTCTAAATTCAAGTTGCAGTGATGAGTTGTCACTGAGAGAACTGTTACGAAAAGTTCTACCATTGACAAAATATCTCCAAAATAAACTAAGTATGTAAACAGGAAGTAGATGTCCTGAAATCCTGAAATCGCTACTTGATTTAAAGGACATCATTCTAAACTTGCATACAAAATTTTTAGTTGCAGTGATGAGTAGTTACTGGGAAAACTGTTACGAAAAGTTTCTACAATTGAAAAAGATCTCGAAAATTAACTAAGTCGGTAAACAGGAAGTAGATGTCCAGCAATCATGAAATCGCTACTTGCGTTAAACGACATCATTCTAAACTTGCATAAAAAATTTTAGTTGCAGTGATGAGTACTTACTGAGAAAACTGTTACGAAAAGTTTCTACAATTGAAAAAGATCTCGAATATTAACTAAGTCAGTAAACAGGAAGTAGATGTCTGGCAATCCTGAAATCGCTACTTGCAGTATAGGACATCATTCTAAACTTGGATACAAAATTTCAAGTTGGAGTGATGAGTAGTAACTGAGGAAACTGCTACGAAAAAATTTCTATGATTGACAAAATATCTCGAAAATTAACTAAGTTGGCAAACAGGAAGTAGATGTCCCGCAGTCCTGAAATCACTACTTGCAGTATAAAACAAAATACTCATCTGGCATACAAAATTTCAAGTTGCAGTGACGAGTAGTTACTGAGAAAACTGTTACGAATAGTTTTTACAATTGACAAAAGATCTCGAAAATTTACTAAGTCGATAAACAGGAAGTAGATGTCTGGTGATCCTGAAATCGCTAATTGCAGTATAAGGCATCATTTTTAACTTGCATACAAAATTTTAGTTGCAGTGATGAGTAGTTACTGAGAAAACTGTCACGAAAAAGTTTCTACAATTGACAAAATACAAAAATGTATCTCGAAAATTAACTAAGTAGGTAAGCAAGATATATATGTCCGGCAATCATGAAATCGCTACTTATGGTATAAAACATAAATCTGAACTTGCATACAAAATTTCAAGTTGCAGTGATGAGTAGTTACTGAGAAAATTGTTAAGAAAAGTTTCTACAATTGACAAAAGATCTCGAAAATTAACTAACCGGTAACCAAGTCGATGTCCCGCAATCCTAAAATCGCTACTTGCAGTTGGACTTCATTCTAAACTTGCATACAAAATTTCAAGTTGCAGTGATGAGTAGTTACTGAGAAAACTGTTACGAAAAGTTTTTACCATTGAAAAAAGATCTCGAAAATTAACTATGTCGATAAACAGGATAGATGTCCGGCAATCCTGAAATCGCTACTTGCAGTATAGGACATTATTTTTAAGTTGCATTCAAATTTTTTTAGTTGCAGTGATGAGTAGTTACTGAAAAAACTGTTACGAAAAAATTTCTACAATTGACAAAATATCGCGAAAACTAACTATGTTGGTAAACAGGAAGCAGATGTCCGGCAATCCTGAAATAGCTACTAATGGTATAGGACATCAGTCTAAACTTACATACAAAATTTCAAGTTGCCGTGATGAGTAGTTACTGAGAAAACTGTTACGAAAAATTGTTTGCCATCACAGACAGACAGACGGACAGACAGACGGACAAAGTGATTCCTATATATCCCCCTGAACTTTGTTCTTAGGGGTAAAATTACTTTTCTCAGTTAACTGGATTATCACACCCTTATATGATTCGACAGTAGATGTAAAAGACCATGCACTCAGCGACCTTTTTGATCATGTTCATTGATTCTTGGCAAAGCAACAGCAATTGCAAATGAAACTGAATTCTCTATTTTTACCGATTCCGTTTGCATCTGATATCTGTGGAGTTAAAGGTGCACGTATTTGCCTACCCCTTCTGCGTACAAGAATAGCATTTCGTTTTTAGAGACACTTTAACTTCTTGCTTGCATCAGAATATTTTTATTTGAATAATTCTTCAATTGCTCTGACGAAATTTTCATCTAAGCGAATATACACTAGCTTCACTACGTTACAGCAATTCAATTCTCTTCAAAATTCCTATTCACCGGTATGCATTTATTAAAAGAAAACTGATTGAAAAGGAACTTTTGGCAGAATAATTGCAGTCCAGGGATATATTTTTACACGAAAAGGCAACGCACCGTCCAGCATACACAAGTCTGCTAATTTATGTGATGTTTTATTTAGACCGTTTTTATTCTTCTTTTTGAAATTTTGGTTTGGTTTAAACTTATTTTATTTGCATAAAAATACAAATGTATAAGACACGAGCAGGCACTTGCTCACGAGGTCCTCTCCAAATTACAATTAATAACCATAATTAGACATGCAAATATACTTACAATTACACTATAATAATACGAAATAACATAAAAAAAGCAAATAAATAAATAAGTCACATGTGTAAGTGTGTTTTGGTGTGTGCATGAGTAATCAGCTTTTAAACAAAGTAAATTCACTAATCAATGGAAACGTTTAGAAGCTTTAAGGAAAATAAAAACATGATGTAGTACAAATTCATAGTCTTCGGACGATAAATTGCTATTTAAACCCAACAATAATCTAGAATCTATATTATGAACGTTCAAAATTCTTGAAATATTATTTATAAGTGTTACTCTTGCTTCATTATATAATGGACAACGAAGAAGATAGTGATCAACTGTCTCCTGGTGATAACCACATTGACAAGACGGGCTTTGAACAATATTAACATTATACAAGTCGCTATTTAGAAAAGACGACGAACATCGGGGCTGTGTTAAAATTATGTTCTCTTTTCTAGGACCACTATAAAAATGCTTCGGAACTGTTGAATATTTATCTTGTAAGGCCATCTTGAAACTTGAAGGGCTATCAATATTTCGTACGTTTAAATCCAAGTTGTTCCAAGATCTAATTGCAGATGGGAAAAAGGAGTCTGTAGTTAGGGAAAGTCTACAGAAGGGCATTATAAGGTCGTCGCCGTTACGTAAAGGATAAACAGTAGTTGATTGAATAGAAGGGGGTATTAATTCATTAAGATAATCGGGCGTTCTCTTGTAATATATAGAATGAAACATTTGTATTTTTTTCTTTTCCTCCTTACTTCTAATGTTTCCCAACCTACTTCTCTATAGAGAATTTCTGATCTAGTAAAAACAGGCAAGCCAGTAATAATTCTAGCTGCCTCCCTGTGTAGACTTTCTAATTTGTTTGAGTTTACAATTCCACAATTTCCCCAAACTTCGGAGGCATATTCGAACAATGGTCTTATATAAACAAAAAATATTTTTTCTAAGTTGTTTCTACCTAATCTAAATTTCAAATTGCGTAATACATTTAATTGTTTAGAAACTTTTGTAATAATATTGTCCACATGCGTATTCCACTTAGCATCATTACTCAGTGTTACACCTAAGTGTCTATGCGTACTGCTAAGGCTAATACTTTCGCCGTTTAAGACGAAATTTAAATTGTTCGGAAGGTCATGATTAGTGAACATCATAATTTCAGTTTTATTCGGATTGAAACACATAAGCCATTTTTTCGACCATTCATCCAGTTTTTGTAGATCATGATTTATTACATCTGTAACATGATATAAATCAGTGTTTGAAAATCCAAATGAAGTGTCATCAGCAAAAAGTCTACACAGGGAAAACAGGCTTTCCGCAATATCGTTGATATAAATAATAAATAGCAGAGGTCCGAGAACAGAACCCTGTGGAACACCAGAATTTATAATACATAAATTAGAACATGAATTTTTTATCAGAACTCTTTGCTTTCGTTCACTTAAATAACTTTTAAACCAATTTAATAATTTACCAGATATTCCATAGGAATGCATTTTATGTAGAAGTCCTCGATGCCATACTTTGTCAAATGCTTTAGAGAAATCGCAAAACACGAAACAACAAAATTCTTTTTTCTCCAGAGAATTCAATATAGAGTTGTACATCTCTAAGAGTTGGTGAACAGTTGACCTTTTGGGCAAAAATCCCGTTTGGAATTCATAAAAAAGCTTATTACAGTGTAAATGGTTATATACATGTTTATAAACAACTCTTTCCATAATTTTACCAACACAACTAATAAGGGATATAGGTCTATAGTTAGACGGAAAGGAAGCGTCAGCTTTTTTAAAGATAGCAATAACATTTGCAATCTTCCAGTTAGAGGGATAGATGCAATGGTCTAGAGAATTATTAAAAATATATTGTAAAGGAATAGCAATTTTTCAGGGCATATCTTCAGCATTTGATGACTAATCAAGTCCGGTCCCGAAGCCTTATTAATTTGGAGAGTTTCAATAATATCAGCTATTTCATCAGTAGTTATATGTATAGAACTTATGTTTGCATCAGTTTTACACGGAAATTCTGGTAATTCAATGTCATTGTCATTTACTGTAGAAATTTTTGAAAAGTATTCATTAAGTAAAGCGCATTTCTCGTCATCGTCATAGACAGTTTCATCCAAAGTTTGGCTTATATAATTATTTTGTAATGGTGGTATAGAATAAGACCCTTTATTGGATTTAATCAACATTTTCATGAGTTTCCAGTATGTTTTAGGACAAGACGCGTTTTCCAAAATAATATTGTCTAAATTTTTTTCGAAGTTTTCTTTGCTAATCTCTTCAATTTTGTGACTTTATTGCGCTGTTTTTTATATTTATTAATATCCGAATCATTATGGAATTTATTTACTTTATTTCTTAACCTATCTCGAATACGTATTTCTTTTCTAATTTCACTCGTAAACCAGGGTTTGTCATTCCCGCGAATAATAACCTTTTTTGAAGGAATACATTCCTTCACTATACCCATAAAAATATTAGTAAAATTCTCACACATTTCGTTTACGCTTTTGTTAAAAAACGTGTCTTCCCAGTTTACCTCATTAAGCTTTTCAACAAACTTTTCTTTATCAGCACGATCATATATCCATATATTTCTTTCGAAAGATTTACATGCTGGACGGGGGCATTTTAGAAAAGCAACCGCGGCATGGTGGTCACTTACATTGTTGGGTACATCAAATACATCTGCATACAATGACACTAACGAGTCCGAAATTAAAATTGGGTCCAATAATGTCTTTGTACGTTCAGTAATACGGGTAGGTTTAACAATTAAATTCTTAAGATTGAAGAGATTCATTGTCTCAATTAGTTTATTATTATTGGATATAAACAGGTCAGAATTCATGTCACCCGCTACGACAATATTTATATTCTTTTGATATGCTAATTCTATCGCATGATTCATTCGTGTCCAGTAACCCTGATCGGTCCACTCAGGCCTATAGGTAAGACATAATAGTAAACAATGACCACGTGCTTTCACTTCGACCCACATGGTTTCATCGACATCGTTTTCTAGGAATGGAATTCTCGACATGAAAATATCTGATTTTGCAAACAGACATAGTCCCCCTCCGTGGGCACCACCGGTTTTACGATCTAATCTTTCAAATTTGTCAGAGAAAGACTCCAAGACAATATTTTCGTCTGAAACACTCGTATCCAAGTGAGTTTTTGTGACTGCTAGAATATCAAATTCATCAGCAAAATTATTCAGATATTCTAACTTATTTCTAAGACTTCGGATATTTATATTACAAATCGAGATGGAATTTTCTATACAATTTAAAATTTCTTGACCAGGATTTTGTTCAATGTTGCCAATAATTAAGATAAAATGTAATATAAAATGTGTATAAAAGGAACATAGAATTAATATTGGAACTTAAACTCTGGAAGACAAGGAATGAGATGACGAGAAATAAGCGCCACAAATTGGTGAGTAAGATTGCTTTGTTCAGTTCTATAATTCTTTTATAGCATACATACATACATAGCCTGTTTCCATTTTGCATATGAAAAGTTCCTATGGATGCCCTGTATGCCTCTATACAATTACCCATACTGATACATGAATAAAGAAATAGAAAATACAAAGGGCAAGCATAGGATAACACACATATAATACAAAACAAACACACAAACACACATCAAAACACACACTAATGAATAAAGAACAATTATATATACAAATACCAAATTTGAACACATATCTACAATTTGAAAGTCATAATTCAAATAAATCCTGTAAATGGTAGCATCCATCATGTGTAGTCTGAAAAGGGTTGGGTCATAATAACCATGGATTAATAGGAAAAAATATATATATATATATATATAATTCGTGAAAGGAATTAAAATAAAGAAAAGAAAGTAAAAAGAGACAGATTATATTATATGAAAATTAAATACTCTTAGCAAGCAAGCAAAGGTATTAATGCTCGGATATAAAATCAAATAAATAATTTCTGTATGGCTTATCAAAAACGTGTTTAACATTTCTGAACTAACAAGGCATGTGCATCATATAAAACAGTCAGGGTATAATAATGTACAAAACATCGTAATTGATATAGATATTTGTATGAACGTTATGTAATCTATAATTAAAATCATTTTATACCTACAATATAGACCTTTTGATGGCTTATTAAAACTTTTTTACATTTCTAAAGGTTGGGATATAAATGTACAAAACATCGTAGTTGATATGAATATATGAATATATCGACGTTACATGATTACATGATAAATTTTGGTATACATCTCATTAAATTTTACTCGTATACATTTTTATGCGGAACTTTAAAAACATTACAAAATATATAGATATCAGTTGCTATACAGTGTTGTGGATTGGGCGCCTTATAACCATTTATTAATATTCAAAAACTGTTTAAGTCTTTAATTGCATTTCTAGGGAATATTCGATTGTGCTAACTGACTATGCAAAAAAGTCTCAAACACACGATCCTAAAAACTAATTAGTAACAGGTGAGAGTTATCCACCTTTTTTAATTTATGGACCAATACCGAGAAAAATTCCACGTGTCTGCATGCGATCGGTAGACATTAATCTACAGTTAAAAATTCTGAAAAAAAAATCTTAAGCATTAAGGGACAGACCACATACTTTGTTGCTGACGCTTGTTTGTTAGCAGGACAATTTTTGCGTTTTTGGCAATTTACATTGTACCTTCTTAATAGATTAATGATAGTGATAAAAAGGAAAAAAACTTAATCCCGATTAAAGGTTTTATTTATGTGCATTGGCGCATAGAACAGTGTACTTATATCTTTAGTGCAAAATTTGCAAAATGGCACCTAGAATAATAACAAATTTGACCAATAAGAAACTAATTTGATCTTGACGGATATCATTTCTTTTCATGAAGGTATTTAAATCTAGTATGTTTAAAATCTACGTTGAACATAAACTTACTTCTGGCAGAACTAGCTGCTATCAGAGCCAACAGGAGAAATCCGGCGGCCAATACAGGTTTGTCCATGGCTTCAACTGTCGTCTGCTCACAGGAACTGAAGGGTTATGTAGGAGATTTATTTAAATGTCTGATGAAGAATTATACAGATTTGTTTTATTACTTATAAATGTTATCTTCAAACATTAAGAAAAGACGACGACGAACATTGAGCCGGATAAAAGCAACAGTTGTTTCAAGTGGTATTACCTTTTGACTATTTTGCATGTTATTGAAACATTAGCTTTAAAGATAAGGTCAAATGTTAAACGTACTCAGAAACAAAGCGATAACTTCCGGCCTTAAATTAAATGCGTACATTTTAACTTGTGCAGTTTGCATTGCTGAATTGTATATTGGAGAGAACAGTATAACTTAAAAGAGCATTGTACTTATTGTACTCTCTTTTTTGTTATCTGTATCTAGATAAAAGGGTGGGCAGGCAGGGAAAGGGGAGACCAGGAGAAGGGAGAAAAGGGCTAGAAAAAGAAAAGGGGAGAAAGTGGAAGCAGAGTTAGGCCAGGAGAAAGGAGGAAGAAGCGGGAGAAAAGAGGGAAAGGTACAGGAGAAATGAAAAAGACTCCCTTGTTTCCCTTCTTTAATCGATTCAATGCACATAGAGCACTAAAGTTTTAACGTTGTAAATTCATTAGTTAATTCTCAAATGTTGTCTGGTAAAATCTAATCATGCAAAAAATATAATTTCATATTTCTATTGTTTAATTAACTATTGGATAATGCAACTGCTGGTACACTAATAACCTACCAACACAGTCGTTTAGTACATCGGCAATGTGAACGTGAATCTCATGTTAAATTCATTTATTAACATGAATTTCCCGTTAACTTCAACGTGAAATCAACACGGAGTTTGTGTTAATTTAATTAACAAAAGACGGGGCTGACCTCGAGGGAACATCGGGATATAGAAATAGGACCCATTCCGTGGTTGTGCTGGATGAATAAATACACAACCCATCTTTCGGATGGGATGTAAACTCAGGTCCACGTGTTGGAAGAAATGCAACGCTTCCTGCACGTTAAAGAACCCTTGTAGCCTTGTAGCAAGCTCTTTTTTGAGTGGTCCGTAGTTGATCGGCCACAAGGCTAAATTCCCCGCCCTTTTTGATTTCACCCTACTTTTCCAGTGGCAGTCAGAATTTCCCGTCCCATGGCCCTTTCCATACCCCAAAGTGATTATTTATTAACAAACTTGTTCTCGTTTTGATATAGCTAAAATATTGCTGAGTAGACGTTAAACAATATTCAATCAATCAAGCAATTAACAAAAGTGTAATCACGTTAGTTCCTCGACGTACCTGGAAGTCAAACGACGATTTAAATTTTAGTAAAATTCGCGTTAATTTAAAGTGAAATTCACGTTAACAGAACTGTCCTGTCTATTTTCTCGAAAACCAAACATTTGAAAAAATAAACAATAAAAGTTTCGAATTTTTTTTAAATTAGACGTTAAACGCTCATAAATAGCTTCTCCTCCGGGCATTACAGCGATCATTTAAATCCTATAGACTATGTATTTTCTACAAGTTCTTTGATGTAGATTCATCTTTATTTTGTTATTGCCCACTATCTGGGGCCCTAGTGCTTGTGTTGGGCAAAAAATGAAAGTGACAACAAAAGTCAGAATCGATCAAAGGAAGAGACCAGTAAGGAAAATCCGTATAACATTCGACTGAATCAGGGGAACACAATCCGACACAGAACATTTTTGGCAAGCCGTCATATTCCCCGACTTGGAACGGGGATTTTATAAATAAAATGGTGGGTTAAACCAGGTTTATTGATGCATCAACCTCCCGCTTATATGACGACTAACTATAGCTTCTGTGTGCCCAGAGAGATTGTGTTAAATGTCAAAGCCATAATATTGTCAGGGCGGACTACACTATTTAAATACGCCAATGTTTGACAGACCTCGAAAATAGTACTATAAAAATTTTCATTTGTAGTGACTCCAGCCAATGGGATGGCAATCATTCTAAGAGCACTTTGTCATATCAGTATATGTTTGTTCACAATCCATCGTCCATGGCTATTAAAGATATGGATGCAGTGTTGTTCAGCTTCCAGCAATCGTCTTGAACTTACTTTGAAGTATGAGTGAGGCTAATTGTTGAAGGCATCATTGTGACTTCAAGTTGAAGAACAACAATAAAAGCGTTGTTTTATTGCTTACTTCTACCAAGTATTTGAAGATTTGGTTCAGGTGCATTTACTCATATCTTTTCATTGTCCATTAAGACAATTAAATAAGAAGTTAATGTGGCAGCCCAAAATAACTGAAGGGAACTTATCGCATGCAAATGTAAAATCTTTACTTTGGTATGTTTATGTGGATTCCGTTTTCGGGCAATACACAATGCTGAGGTTATATTCGAATTTTTCACGAGTTTTTTTATCCGATATACAAAGAACTGTCCAAATTGTCAATGAATTCTAGCACTATACAAAAGATCCTTGGAGGTTAATGGTAGCTAATCTGTGTAAGTAACATATTTTTGTACAGTCAGATTGACTCAACAACTACTTCGAATTTTATATCAAGTGTGAAGTTTTAGATATATCAGGGAAGAAGAAAGTTAATCATTTCAGCTAGGTTCACCTCTTTCTATCCCTCTTCTCCCTTCACGATTTTACTACCGACATTGACATTTTCCTGGATTGACTCACTCACAGTGTGACGGGTGCTGTTTACAGAGCAGAACATGCTTACCCTTCCGGAGCACCTGATGTCACTCTCAGTTTCACCCGAGTTCACACTGTGAGTGCCATTGTTTTGAATGTTGTGATTTTGTATCTGTCTAACGTCTTTGATTTGTGTCTAACGTCATTTTTTGTGTCTAACGTCATTGTTGTCTGTGTTCTCGTTTTGGCCGTGTCTTTAGACTTCGATTTTTGTAAATTTCATTCCTTTGTTCCTTCGATATTCTACTTCCGTTGTTTCAAAATTTTGAGCAACAATGGTCGAAGAGACAACCAAGGTAACGAGTATCGCCTCTTAAATAGAAAAGTGGGCAAGAACCGGACTTCTTCCGTAAATGGTGGTTTACAGTGGGAGATGACCCATGTGAGATCGATGCACGCGACCTCATCTCACACCGGTAAATGACCAACCAGACGTGTTGATTTTTGTGATACAACAATCGTAACCATGACTAAACGTCATAAAACACCTGACGTCATAATGTTAGGAACACTCAAATGGCGACAACATTGTTCACACGGTATAAGTATCTAGACATTTCTATCCGTGTTTTACGGAAGAAATAGGAACTTGCATTCGGTCAAAATGAAAGATCGGGATATCTTTCACTCGTGTAAGAAATTCTACGTCTTTTACTCTCGTTCCGCTACGCTCCACTCGAGAAAAGACGAAATTTCTTACACTTGTGAAAGATAGCCCGATCTTTAATCTGACCTTATGCAAGATCCTATTAATCTTGCCTTCTTTTCAAGACCTAGTCAGTCTGCACTTTAAACAGAAATATATTATATGCAGAACTTTGCATTAATTTGACAATCTTTCCACAAAAAGCTTGCGGTCAGTTGTGTTAAACTGTTGTGTTGTTATGGCTTACAAAGTATACACTTTTTGAAATTAATATGGCGTTAGATATGATGAAAACACACCCAGTTTAATATCTATAAAAATGAATTAAGATATTCATGGAGTATTATATTCGAAAAGACTGTTTTATTTAATGGTCGTGTTTTTTGTGTTTTATGGCTTTTTAATAAATCACAGATTAATATTTTCTTAACCGATCGAACCTTTAATTCCGTGTTTATAGACCAGTTTGCATTTATTGCCACAGATAAATACTATTAGCAGATTCGATTTTGCATACATTAATATAAAGCATTTGAAAGGACTGTACAGTTTTAACGAAGTAAAATGAATCAAAGAGGCATAACTTGCCGATGAGATGTACTAATTGCTGACGAAGAAAACTTTCACGGCACAATTCGTCAGTTTCGATCTAATTATTGTATTACATGTATAGGTAAAGTTTTTACATTAAAATATTAAGATAAACTATATCCCGAGCTTTATATGTTATCAAAGTTCATTCTCTTATTTCTTACATGTACCTATTAATAAATTGTATGGAGCTAAAAATTTTTTTTATTCGAAACAGGTAGAAATATTACGATTTGTTTTATCTCACTGTATTTTTTTGCTATATAATCACATTACAAAAAAAAAATCAATATTTCGTTTATTTTTATTGATTCACATATCAAGAGACTCGCCAGTCCACAGTTTCTGAGCTGTTGTCCGTTTCCAAACTATTAGCCGCTCAATCGCATTTCATTTATTTACAACATCACTTGGTTATAATTTCGTCACTGTCGTCTGTTTACAACTAAAGATTGCAACTTCTTAGCTGACTGGATTATTCTTTATTATATTTCAGCACTAGTTTGAAATGTCTGTCAGCAAATAAAATTACAAGCCCATCAATGCTTAGAACGGAGTTATTTCATTTAATCGTGTATCTAAAATACAAAAACAAAGAATTGCACTTACCGCCATCCCGTTCTGAAAGATATGTAAAAGACGCACTGCATCTTTTAATTACCAAATGACTCATCTGCAAGCACACTTACACCCCCAGGTTTTACTCAGGTGTATATTATTTGGAAACTTTCTGTCATACAATAGACTGTGATCACTGTGGCTTGACAGGGACGGTCAGATACCCCGTCACACCCAGTGATCATAGACTGTTGTTTGAAAGAACGTTTCGCGGGAAGTGTTTGGCGTATTGCCAAGTATTGCGAAAAGCAATAAAGATGACAATTTACAGAAACGGATCCTGACTTTCAGCTAAGGGGGGGCTAACCCATTATTTTTCAATAAGGGGGGGTGGGGGGGGGGGGGNGGGGCGGGTAGGAATTATATATATTTACCAACCTATGGATGCCCTCTCCCCTGGCTCTGTTTCCTTTTCCCCACTCTCCTTTTACCCTGTCTACCCTCTCATTTTTAGGTATTAAAATTGACGACTGAGAAAATAGAAGAACAGTTCCAAGTTTAAATGCGATTTATTCAAATTACCAGTCTGGAGCGCTAGAAATTTTGTACCATTTACGAGATATAAGTAATGAACGTGTTCTTATAACTTTGGGTATTTTGTTATTTATTGCAATTTTTATGGAAGCGTATTGAAGAAAAAAAATCTCATAATTATGAGATAATATTTCATAATTATGAGATGATTATCTTATAACGTGAGATAGCAACTCATAATTATGAAATTTTTAGTATCTCATAATTATGAGATATTATTTATGATTTTGAGATATTTTCTCATAATTATGAGATAACAATCCCAAAGTTATGAGCCAATTATCTCATAAATATGACTTATTAACTCATTATTATGAGATACAGATACATTATGTAACATCTCATAAGTATGATAAAACATGTCATAATTTTTAGATAATTATCTCGTATTTATTAGATAACATCTCAAAACTATGAGATAATTATCTTATAATTATGACTTAATATCTCATAATTCTGAAATAATATGTAATAATTTCGAGATGTTACTCTCATAATTATGAGATATTATCTCCTATGATATTTTTTTTCTTCATGTGGCATCAAGACGCTTCCGCAAAATTTAACAGATATTGACACATTGCATTTATATTATTATAAATGATACGCCAAGTACACGGCACTTTGAACAACTGTACTTTAGACAAAGACACATACCAACAAGTGTCATATCGCCAATATCCCCCGCCCAACCCCAGTCTTATTGGCCCGCTAATGGATGTGAAGTGTTATGGGCTGTGCTAAAATCTGCGACTAACTAGGACGCTTACACCATGTGAATGAAAATCCCCTTTTAAAATAAAAAAAAATGGCACCCTTTGGCCTGTTATAGGTAGAAAACGGGCAAGTATCGTTGAAATCCCAAGTAATCCCATTCAAACATTTAACAATATTTGCCCTCATGGCTCTGTTATAGTATTATTATAAATCAAATCAATGAGAAACATACTTATTTATTATTTTTGATCCGCAGTTGCCTAAAAGTGGAATTGTAATCAGACTATTAATTTTATATAAAAAAGTTATTTTTTTAATTCATAACTTCAGAAATGCGACATTGATCCTGTGAAACACAATCGAAGAAAATCCTATCAAAATCTGATACATATAATAATTTTCAAAATTACGACTGTGCTATGTCAAATAATGACCTAAAAAATTTTGCCGCCATATAAAATATTTTTAAAAATTCCAGGCATTGTATAAGTAAGAAAAAAACACATCGTGGATTACAAGTAGTATGAAAAATACTCAAACTAAAAATCACTTCAAATTATTTTCCACAAATACATATATACCGCTACATGGTGTCATCTTTTCATGGTGCAAATGAACTGAATTGAACCATACATTTTTAAGTCAATATTTTGTCTCACCTCTGTCCAACCTGACAGACCTCTTCCTTTAAGGGATATCAAATCATGATAATATAGCCTCCACCGAGCT
>MJUU01005091.1:0-35419 GCA_002080025.1 Modiolus philippinarum
GCTGTAACATTTCGGAAAACATTTCATTCTTCTTTCTTAAGGATAATCACTCTTCGAATTTTCAATATCAAGATTTTGAAAATTTAAAAGATCATCAATCATATATCAGTTTAAGCAACAAATATTGATAGGTCAGTGAGCCCAAATTTGAGATTATTATTTTGGCGGGAAACCGAACTTCTCTAGACTTTTCACTCACTTTGTATTGAGGCACTATTAAGTATTTATCAAATTTTATCAAAAGTCTTGTATATATTACGATGTATGCAATCATTTCCGAAATATTCAGTTTGTAAAATTTTCTTCTTCATGGTGGATAAATTAAGAGTATTCCAAAATTCAGAACAGTTTCAAAAGCATGAGGAAGGAAAATTCCTCATCCTCACAATGTCAGGGGTCATGTGTCCACGCTTGACCAAGCGTGGACACAGGACCCTGACATTGTGTGGGATGGAAAATTCCTAAGAAGAAGTTGGGATGAAATGTATGTTTAATGTGATAACTATGCCTAAAAAACTTATTATAATGATAACGGGGGTTTACTGAATTTTCCCAATTAATAAAAGGCTGTATTGTCACGGATGAAAATAAAAGATTTCTGCTTACAATCGGAAGTGACGTTATCATACCGTCAACAACGTCATTGATAATTGATCCTTTGAGCATACACATGAAAAAATAAATCCATAATGAATACTTTAGTAAGTAAATACATGCATAAATGCAAATTTAGTTTTTACAGATGGTCATTTCGACAAAGTCTTTATAATAAAAGCAAATCTATTCCAAAATAAATGTAATCTGATTTAAACATTTCTTCACCGGAAAACTTAATAAGTCAGTCATGCCCATTCGTGAATTATTGAGTTAGTACGTTACTGGATAAATTTTGGTCAATAATTATACAATAATTCTTAATTAAATGGTTAATTACCGTATTAATAGGATAAAAATCGCCATTTCCCCCTTTCCTCGTTCTTTCGATGTACTTAGCTGATCTCTTTCTTTGTTTTCATATGATGCTAAGTTTTTACAAAGGCTAACACACACACACAAACACACACACATACACACACACACACAACATAAAAAAAAAAAAAAAAAACCAAACAAACAAACATTTAGCCCCGTCCTTTAATTTCAGATTCCGCTTAATAACCCTAAATTTAAGGAATATTTACACCAGATATTTTGCACTGAGCTTGAAATTAAAGAGATGTAAAAAATGGATAACAGGAAACACCTACAATGCCTGAAAATTGTAATCACACGTCACAATCTGCCAAGGAACCACACATGAAAAACACGAATAAGACAAAAGACAAACGCAAACAACGATAGACTACTGATACAACTACTTCAGCTTCCTACTTAGATCTTTTGATATACAATGACGAAAATGGACGTTTTAAGTCTGAGCTTTATAACAAACATGATGGTTAAAACGTCCGAATTCTTAACTTTCCCTTTATGAATAGTAATATGCCTACCTCTCAAGTCTATGAAATGTACATTCAACAGTTGATTTCGTTACTATCGACCATGTAGTTTCTACAGTGATTTTTTTAAAAGAGCAAAAACACTGACCCAAAAGCTGCTAAGTCAGGGATTTGTCAGCCTTTTTTACTTTCATCTCCCCAGAAATTCTATGGCAATCATCATGACATCATTGAAAGATATGACGTATCTGTGTTCCAATGAAAACGGATTTCACGTCTCCACGGATTTTAGATAACCGGTTTTGACTCAACTCTGGATAAACCAACTGATATAATGGCGGGTGTCGCATGCGGAGAAGGACATACTTACCCGTCCGAAGTACCTGATATCACTCCCGGTTTTTCTTTGAGTTCACACTATGAGTGCCTTAGTTCTGAATGCCTTTTTTTACGTGCCTTGTAGCTGTCTCATGTCCTTGTTTGTCTTTGGTTTTCTCTGTTTCCGTTTTTGCCATGTCTATGGTCTTGATGTTTGTAATCATCAATTCCCTTGATCCTTCAATATACTACTGTTGTTTACCCATGTGATGTGCAAATTTCTTGCTCTTAAAAGATTAATCAACTATTGTTTGTTTAAAGAAAGAATCATTTTGAATCGTGGAAACAATGTGAATCACGATATCCAATCTCGTATAACCAAAGCAACATTCAAAGAAAAAACTATTATATTTTGAAAGTAATGAAATAGATAGGCAAATTAAATAATATGAATAACAAGCACATGTTTATAAGGGACCGACCATTTAACCTGAAAAGGGGGGGGGTATGATTTTTTCTGGACAGAAAATTTATTAAATTTTTCACGTGTATCAACAAAATGTTTTTTTTTTCCAAAATTAACATTACTTTTTTGGGCAGAAAGCCTTCTTCAGAAAATTTTTTTCCATCATTTCGGCAGCCAAAATATTTTTTTTTCACATAAAATCAGCTCCAAAATATTTTATTTAGAAAAAAACATAGCCCCCCCCCTTTTCAAGTTAAATGGTCGATCCCTAAGGACTCTTATTATTGCTTCAAGTCATAACAAGGGTATTGCATTTAAAATGTATTTGTAGAGACTTTGTCTAATCTACATTTACTCCATATTCTTTCACTGGAGTATGTTGAGTCCGTAAACGATTCTCCGCAAGAAAAAATATACATGCTCTTTTTATATTTCGATTGTGTACTTGTTCTTGTGAAAATTTCTCATATGGCTATACAAACATGCATACTTGGTATTTTATTTATTTATTTATTTATTTTTGCATTTCCAAATGTTATTATGTTGCAAACATATCACTATTTCCTAATGCCAAGTTTTCATGCAATCTACCTGTGTTTGTCTTAATGTTGTAATGGTTCTCTAAAATTGGACACAAGTGCTTTTGTCGAGGAACAGATGACAGTGATTGTTAGAGCATTTCGCTAGTTAATTTTATGTTTGTTGACGAACCGCATCCATGGGCTCAGAAAAAACATGGATGTAGCGTCATTTGCCAATTGGCTATACATTGCTATAAGGTGGTCTTAAACGTACTATCAGGTATGAGCAAAGTTCGTTGTTGTAGGCCTCATGGCGACTTCAACATGAAGAACAACAATAAAAGCGAAATGAAGATCAACAATAAAAGCGTTGCTCCAGTGTTCGGTTTTAAAATTTGTCTTATGTACATTTACTCCATATCCTTTCAATGTTTATTTATTATAATTGAACTTTGCTCTTTATTGTAAAATTAGCTTAGCTGATTTTCGCTTCCTTTTTCATTTGTTCTCTACTAAATTTAACACATTTCCGATTTCCAATGTTTTGATTTGATCTGTGCTGGAGAGACATAAGTTGTTGAAATACGAATATACAGAATTAAATTTACAGTAACTTCGATATTTATCCCCGCACTTTCGAATGTCTGTCCGCATGTCTGTCACAAATCCTTGGAACGCGAACTCCTCCTACATTTTTGGATTTAGGGGTTTTAATTTGGTTACAGAACTGTTGCATATATGCTGCAGATGCACAATAAGCTTTCGGATTTTCGATATTGGTCTTGGTGCAAACAAGAGGCCCCAAGATGTCCATATTGACATATGTGGCATTTAAACCCTTAATCCAAAAATGAAGGAGGAGCAAACTCCTCCTTCATTTTTGGATTAAGGGTTTTAATTTTGTTGTAGAATTATTGCATATGGTCTGTAAATGCACAGTAAGCTTTCGGATTTTTGATATTTATCTTGATGCAAACAAGAGGCCCTAGATGTCGATTTGACAAAAACAGCAAAATGTGGATTGTGACACATATGGCATGCGACGCAAACTCCTCCTACATTTTTTGATTTCTGGATTTAATTTTGTTGTAGAATTGTTGCGTTTAGTCTGTAGCTGCGCAATAAGCTTTCGGAATTTTGATTCCGGTTCAAACTTTGGTAGATTTACTGAAAATGTCAAAGACTGATATTTTTGGATATTTTGGGATATAATTTTGTATTTTGGCAAGTGACGTGCCAAAAGTGAGTCAAGTTTTTAAATTTCCCGGTGCATTTCAAGTAAAAAATGTCCATGTTTAAAACATTACACAGAACCCAATTCTTATTAGATTTTCATGAAAGTTGCACTGTTAATAAGAGTGTGATATACAGTTTATTCCAATAATTTTGAAAAAAAATTATGACTTGTAACTTCCAAACTATGACAATTTAAACATAAACCAAATATTTCGTTGAACTTTATGATATATCCCTTGTAAATTGTGACGTAAGAAATTTCACTTTGTATTTAAATTGTGATAAAAAGGAAACTGATAAAATTAAATTGTTTCTAAATTACAGGCAGAAACTATATATTTAACTCCTTTTAACAGTAAAAATTTCATGGAAATCGGATAAGAAATGAGTTTTACAGAATTTTTTTAACAGAGGCTGTTTTAATATGAAATGCGCAGGGAAAATTTAAAACTTGAATCACTTTTGGCACGTCACTGTATTTGGAAAAAAGTCAAAATTCTGAAAACTTAGAATTCAAAAATGTGATTCCAATTTTGGTAAATATCCTGAAAGTCTCAAAGACCACTTACTGTTTGGAATTTTACCTAGCAACCTTACTTTAAGCATTCAATCATTTTTAGAAACTGGATTTCAAAAATATTTGATTCAATTTTGGTAAATTTCCTGAAAGTCTCAAAGACCACTTACTTTTTTGGACTTCTACCTAGCAACCATACCGTTAGGATTTGTTTCTATTAGGGCGTCATTTTTATCAATTGGATTTCCAAAATAATTAATTCCAAATTTGGTTTTCCTGAAAGTGTCAAGACCAGTTATTTTTTGGAATTTTACCTAGCAACCATACTGTTAGGATTTGTTTCTATTAGGGCAATAATTTTTCACCAATTTTGTAAATTTCCTGAAAGTCTCAAAGACCACTTACTTTTTTAAATTCTACCTAGCAACCATACTGTTAGGATTTGTTTCTATTAGGGCAATCATTTTCACCAATTGGATTTCCAAAACAAATTGATTAATTTCCTGAAAGTGTCAAAGACCACATATTTTTTGGAATTCTACCTAGCATCCATACTTTTAGGATTTGTTTCGACTAGGGCAATCATTTTCACCAATCGGATTTCCAAATATTTGATTCCAAGTTTAGTAAAATTCCTGAAAGTCTCAAAGACCACTTATTTTTTGGAATTCTACCTAGCACCCATACTGTTAGGATTTCTTTCTATTAGGGCAATCATTTTCACCAATTGGATTTCCAAATATTTGATTCCAAGTTCAGTAAAATTCCTGAAAATCTCAAAGACTACATATTTTTTGGAATTCTGCATAACAATCATGTATAATTGAATTCTTTTTAGTAAAAATAGTGAATATCAACAATTTAATTTCAAAATGTTAAGAAAAATTATGCCTAGGATCTATAGCTGTTTTCTGTGTCAATCAAGGAGTGCGGGGATCACTTTCGTTTCCGACAGTAATTACTCTAATTTGTTATTTACCTAAATCTTCAAAATCTTCGTTTACAGTAGAATATAAAGGTATTTTAAAGTAGAATATAAAGGTATTTTACAAATATATCAATTTGGTATTTATACCAAGTAACACGACTGTAGTCTATTGGACTTTCCAAGAAAAAAAACACAGAGGGCTTTAAACGGTTACATGGATGGTTTAGACAATATCAATACAAAACCAATGCCATGAAAGATTGAAGCCAAGCATTAGAGCAAAAGTACGCCTCGTATGTTATCAACAACACAATTTCCCTTTTAAGAAATTCAATTATTCTATCACATGGTAAAGCTACCAACAATGATGTGTCTGACATCCGGATCCTAAGGCAATTTACAGTTTTACCTGAAAAAAAAGGCCATTTGAAAATCGTGACATTATACATTATCCATTGTATAAAGTGTTGATTTCTACTACATGTTAGATTTTCAGCTTATGCATAGTGTTAGTGGAGAAAAACTTTTGAATGTGGTCAAGCCAAATCTTTTACTATGACTAGTTGTAGACGTCATATATATTTTCATGATTTTTTTGTTAAATGCAAATCAAAAATAATACAATCCCTCTCGGATTTAATTTTATCTCTAGTAGTTTTTGCTTGGCTTTCTCTATTGGTACATGTATCGCAACAAGAAATTTGAAATTATTCAGTGCTGTATCAGAATATGGATCTGTCTTTGCTCTGAAGAAATAATGCACTTCTTCATATAAATGAACTTGCACCATGCACCATATTTGGTACTTCAAAAATATTTATATACTATTAGTAATTTGTTTTGTGACTATCGAATTCTCTGTTTGTATTGCATCGAGTGCGATAGCACGAGATGCAATGCGATCTGAGAAATCCATCCGAGCAAAACAAATTACTAATAGTGTTTTTATCGCTACTTCTGTTATTGAAAAATACCGGAGATATATGTTTCCTTTTCGACCGAAATTTTTCTTTAGTAAAATATATTATGTTTGGTTAAATATAGGGCTTTTGTTCTTGGGATTATTTTTATCACGAAACGTCACGCGACGTCAAATTAATACGCTGTTGCTATCGTCCCATATAGATTGACGATAATATGTTCGTATTAGCGCAGTGAAGTGATAATAGAATATCGTCGCTCAGGTCCAATTGAACATTGCACAAATTAGCGATAATGTTTATTCTTACAGGGTTTATCTTAGTTATAACCAGCAACAACCAGTAAACAAGTTACAAGATATATTACAATATCAAATTGTTCCACTTTTTTAATTAATATTCACATAATTTACACAGACCCTTTAAGGAGGCTCACTCCTGATGTTGTTAATGTCAAGGATTTCTTGAAACATATTTTAATTGATATAGCAATGTAGACTTAATGAAATGGTAAAAACAAATATATAGGTCCATGTGCTTTTAACCGAGATAGAAGACATTAAAAATTTGGCGGGAAATATTCATCCAGTTACAAAACCTTTGCCAATAAAATGATAAAAACTACAAATCATGTTTTTAAGCTGAAAATTGCTGAAAAGGCGAGAATGGCATGCATGTGAATTTCCCGCGAAAATTTGGGAGAATTTGAAAACTCACTTCAATAATTACAAATCTTAAATGCAAAATAAAGGATGATAAACAAGTTATCGGGCTTTTGACAGATGATGTATTGTAAAGTATCACCCCGCTCGCCAGAATATGAAGCTTGGGGCTCGTTCGCTACGCTCACTCGCCCCTGTGCTTCATATTCTGGCTCACGGGTTGATATTTTACGATACATAGCTGTGAAGAGCCCGATAACATATACATATCAATTGTAACAATATTGTAGTGATATCCTAATATCCAAAATAGTTATAGAATTTTCAAAGACAACTTAAAAAAAGACCCTAACCCATAACAATCATTACCTGTACTGATATACTCTGTAGAATAATCTAGAGAGTATATTTGTATCTGGCCATCTAATGATATACATGTTTCGAGGGAGATCAAAATTTGTTTAAGATACAACCTATTTTTATACATCTTTTCATAGTAAGATCAAAGAAAGATTCATACAACATTATTTACCATTGGAAGCTAAATAGCTTCATTCATTGCTTATGTGGGTGGTTTACAATTACTTTGTCGTTTTGCCTTTTGGATCCAACTTTTGACAATACTGTTCGGTAAGTTTGTTGTTTAACATGATTAAAAACACTCATGTAGCAATAAAAATACTGGCAGTACTCTAAGAAGCCTGTCATTTTGGCAGCAGGTATAACACTTAACCCCCATCGTTCGTCCAACCGCATTTTTTTTTCATTCTTGCATTGCTCTGTCCTTAGCTGATTTTGTTTTTTTCTGTTCGGATCATATTTGTAATTTTTTCTGTATCAAGTTTATTAAACACATTATACAATTATAGCCTATTAATGAGGTCAATGCAGAAATTTATTAACATGAGACAGATATTGACCGAGGACGTAGTCCGAGTGTCAATATACCTTTCTCATGTTAATAAATTTCTCAATTGACCGAATTTAATAGGCTATAATAGTTTTATTATTTTCCAAATTTACGAATTTTTATAGAGACTTATGTTAATAAATCTCAATTTTATATTCGGCTTATTCGATTTTTTTTTGCATCCGTACTTTCGAATAGATTTCATGGAACTGAATATACGCCTGTTTTGTATATTTGAAATAGACAAACCAATGACAAACCAATGACATTTAAGAAATTTTGCAATTTAATAAAAAAAAAACTTTTAATTAATAATCTATTTTTAGTCTCAGGCCAATACGTAAAGTCAATTCGTCTTTTTTCCCTTATATTTAATGACAATGTAAAACTGTTCTATTTTTAGCAGAGACCAATACGTAAAGTCAATCCTTAGATTTATTGACAACTCTAAGAAATATACATGATCATGTGACCACATTTGAACTAATCACTGGACTCTAAAAATATATGAAAATAATAATTCGGTTTATGGATTTCTAAATGTTTTTATTTGATCCGCATCGAAATGGCCGTATGCAGAAAATAGATTTACAGCATCTTCGGTATTTTGTTTATTTTATTATTTATTATGCTATTTTTTAATAAACTCTCGATGTGTAAAATATTTCTGAAGGGCCATTTTTTCGGTTTCCTTTGATATATTTGCATAACTGTCAAAGACGATAGACCTTAGCTTACAGACAACCAGGGAGAAAAGTGCATCAACAATTCCATGTCAAATCTGACATATTTCGTTTTCTAAAGGGAAAGAAGACTTAATTGGCGATTGCAAGGAAAAGCCGATGTCACCCAAAATTGGATGATTCCATCTTATTTTCAGCCTCAGAATCTACATAGAAATTAATTTAGATTGGGATTGGACAAATTTGAAGTTTTTACATATGTTTGTGGCGATCGTGGAAATGGTGGCCATTTTGAATTTTTTTTAACGACTTGTGTAGAATTTCAAATTGTGGTGTAACTGTGTGCAAACCTTTAGCCTTTGCAAAATAATCGGACAAGAACTATTGGGAGAAGAAAAAGAAGAAGAAGAAGAAGAGAAAAAAATAGAAGAAACGTAGAATACTAACATGACCCCAACTTCGTCTGTTGTGACATGAAAAGGCGTAGTATGAATTAACGTCATTATCAATGCATGTTCATACTGACAATTTTAAATTGTTTCAATGACCCTAACTGGTGTGTATAAAAATACAAAAAAGACCCATGTTGCAGAATAAACAGTAAATTTTGTTGTGCAAGGTGTAACCTCTCATCAGCAGCATTAGAATCAAAATAATATGGAAAGCCATAAAAAAGTATGTGTGTGTCATTTTAACTTTTGTCTCTAGATGGCTATTTCGAAAACCTATGACGAAAAAACTACGAATGAAATCCGCCATAAAAAGATTGTTTGATTTGTAAAAGATGAATTTTGATGGCTTTTTGCTTCTTCAATGTAGACCAAATGAATACAATTAGAAGACCATGGGCCAAAGATGTATAAAAAGCTAATTAAGTAAGCGAAAAGCCCAAATAATCTAACGACAAAGCTATGCACGAGAATGATGCTCCCACGTTCTAAAGATTTTGTTATTGCAAGTTTTTAATACTTTCTTGGATGCATGTAGTGCTAAAAAATTATAGAATTCATGCAGGACAAGCACAATCAAATATCAATGCGCAACAATTGTAAAATTACCGAACACAGTTTTCAGGAGCCGAAGTCCATGAGACAAAAAGACAAGGTAGAATTGTCGAGAATGGTCCAGACCTTTTTCAGGCATTTCAAAGAAATGGTGGGTTCAAAGGTGGAAAACAAAAATTTACGTCTGAATCAACACGTTTTTTTCATATGAAACAAGTTAAAAATTGATGCAAAGCATCAATTCGCCGCCAAATTAGGTCAAGTAGAGTGTATGTCTTGGAAATGTGTTATTGTACTTTTATAGTACACGAAATATAAGCTCTGACCTTAACTTTAACCAATCATTGAACCATGAAATGTAGGTCACAGTGACGAACAAACTTTGTTTAATTTTGTTTTCTTTCTTAGAGACATCTGCATGCAAGATAACATGATACTATCTCTTATAGTACCTAAGATATGAACTCTGACCTAAATTCAATTAGTGTCAGTGGACTATGAAATTAAATCCTTTTCCCTCAAAGACATGTAAAATTGTTTGATCCCATCTCTAATAGTACATGACATATGAGCTGTCACTTAAACTCTTACCATATATCTAGGTCACTGTGGCCTGATTCTTGTCACTACTGCATAAGATGACAGCCCTTGACATGCTGAACATTTTTAGCGGGAAGGGATATCGGATATGATTTTGAAAGGGAACCACCTAAGGACCATCCCTGCCAAGTTTGGTCCAAATTGGCCGTGCTTTCAAAGGAGATGAAAATAAGAAAAGTTTATGATGGATGACAACCACGAATGCTTCATGGTGGCAATAGTTCACATGACCCTTTGAGTCAGGTGAGCTAAGAACCCCCTTTTTAACAAATGGATTGGATTGTAATATTATATATATATATTAGTATTATTAGTATTTCTTTTTTTGCAAGAATCATTCTGTTCATATTAAAAATTGGTTAGCTGAAGCTATTAAAATCTATTGCATTGGACCAATTTATGTACAGACAATGGCAACAACCTGACAACAGAGTCATAACCTAATAGAATAAAGATTATTTTTTATTGCACAAGTATACACTGTCAAATTCATTATAGTAACTGAAAAACAATAAAAATAACTTGCTTTTTATGTTTATTGAAAATTTTAAAACTTCAAGTAAAAACGTAACAAAACAGATGTGACTAGGATCTTTTAACTTTAACTGTATAAAAACATCTCATTTTTTTTAGTTGAAAACAATTGTAAAAAAAAAGTATATATATAAAATTGCAAAAACTGTTAACAATAATGGTATAATCTGTAAGATCATTGTATTCATGTTTGTGATGTTAACTGGTTTCATATTAAAAATGAAACTTTCTTCCGTTAAAGATGATCTTATATAATAAAATGGCATTTTAATACATGTTGATTAAAAAATGTTATAAGCGTAACACCCGTGAGAGTGAAACATAGGGCCAGTACACCAACCTCTCAATTTGACATTTGTTTTTAATAGACTAAGTAAATATAGATTGACAACACCAAAATGTCCTAAATTTGTAAGATTGTTTCTCATTTGATTGAATCAGTTGAAGGCTGACTTGTTTTTGGTGATTGTAATGTTGAACCATTGTTTTAATAGACATTCTTAATTAGTATCGATTTATTTCCAACTGATAATACAGTCAACAGCTTATTTTATATATTTGCTTAGTAATTGCCAATAGAGTAATTTAGATTTTAGGCATTTGAGATAATTGTGTAGAACTAGTACAGCTGTAACAGTAATCATTACACAACAGTCAAGCAATTTGACCCGTGTTTATACTTGATGGTATTTCAAAGATGATTGAAGGTCATTATTGTTATTGTTTGGTTTTAATTCATTTTATTAATTGTTCCATTTTTATGATTTTTGTTATTTTTGTTAAAATGATCGGGATCCAAAGCACGCTATCTTGACCCACTTCGACAGATTTTCTTATTCACTCTCACTAATGTTGACCTATATCAATTAACCCATATCTGAGGCACACGTGTTTGGTAAAAAGATTGCGCCAGATACACTGGTTCTCGCTTTATGTATATATCATTTTTTTATTATTTTTTTTTATGAACAACCAAAAATTAATAGTAATAATAACAATAATAATTGGAAACAATATGCAACCCCCTACTTGAAAACAATTGCAATTAAGGTAATCATGCATCTGCATCATGATATCCAGACACATTCCTCCGGACATGTAACAGAAAAGTCAAGCAAGCATAACCCGTCTCCCTTGTCTTATTGATTTCCCTTTCACATTAGTTATAATATTAATGAAAATTAAATTAATAAATTTGTAAACAATTTTCTTGAATAAATAATTTAAAAATATTTCCTATCTTATTGAAAAGGTATCTTCATTGTAAAAGATTAGGACACATTAGATCGATTCTAATGGAAAACAAACAACTGCTCCTGGTCACGTGCTCCTCCACTGAAGTTTCAAAATATCGTATCAAATATAATCGCCGCCTCCTGGCGGCGAATAATAAAACTGTTGTTTTTTTTGCACTGAGTTGTATGTTTGTTCTTATGCTGACCACATGTATCATATTACCACACTTAAGTCATAGCTGTCGAAATCCATAATATAAGAAATCCACAACTTCTGTGTGGCAAAATGAGTGAAAATGATTTATGATTCCGACATCCATCTTTAATTTCATATCACGTATGTAGTAAAATGTTCATTAAAACAACGTAAATATATCACTGTATAGGTGGTTTATAATTAAAGCACTTAACAATATGACGGAAAAACTACGAATGAAATCCGCCATAAAAAGATGGTTTGATTTGTAAAAGATGAGTTTTTATGGTTTTTTTTTTGTTTTGAGGGCAAGGTTGGTTCGGCTGTGTTTAAAGTGCATTGATATTAATTGGCAAAAGCCGATAAATGTTGTATTCCTTCAATGACTTGTTCAACACCTAGCATATCAAAATTACAAAATATACGTGAATTACATACAGCAGAGTACCGAGACTGGGCAAAAATGAGAAAACCAGAAGACAGAAGAATACATTACGGGAATACACGAACGTTCAAATAAAAAACAATACAGAGTGTGAAAAAAGGAACTCCAGAGAAGGGATAAAAATACGGATCAACATATACGAGAAGAGAATTTGTCAAGTGTCTCCCTGTACCAAGTTGTTCTCTATGTTCAAACGTAAGATATTATATATAACTTAACCTAACGGTCGGTGATTCAATAAAGGAGCTCAATTTATGATATGCGGAATGCATCCGGTTTTTACCCCAAGATGAAATTCAGAATAAAACGCAACACAGAATATGATTGGTAGTTTATAAAAACAAACGTATTATAAATAATTTAACCAGACAAACTGGAATTTTAAATATTCAGTTTCTTATCATATCGTTGACTAAATTCTTGGACTTTTGTTCGGCCGCGGGTGTGAATGAAGTTATTTTTCCCCCGAAAAAAACGCACCCCTTTTCAGCTCCAGTTTACTCTATTCTTATCACAAATTTGGAAGGGGTGTGAATGAAGTTATTTTCCCCCTAAATAAGTCGCCCCTTTTCAGCTCCAGTTTACTCCATTTTTATCACAAATTTGGAAGAACTTTACATGGACTAGTCATATGTAGGACCCATGAGGCTGAAGTTTCAATTCGTCAATTTTTAGAATTTCTTCAAACCTGGGAACCCCTATGGAAATAGCAAAGCAAATATTCAGGCTCTTGTAAACGATGGGAAAACAGCAATTTCTTGATTTTGACGATTAAAGACAAAAATATCAGATTTCGAACAACACAATTAAAAAAAATCAACAACTCGTGATGTCATATCTATAGTCTATTTCATGATTCCTCAAATTAAAAAGATGTAAATACAAACATAGATAAATAAATTAAATTTCAAATATTTTAACTTTTGTAATAATAATCCAGTACCAAATTCGCAGTAGAGTAGATATTTCACCCAGTCGTTTATATAGTTTATTTTCATCAGGACAGAAAGTAGATCTAAAAATCTGAAAATTAAGAATGAAGGATAGATATAAAAGAAATTAACATTTAGTTTCTGTATATTCCCATTTCGACAACTTACGTATAGATCAAAGCAAAACATTTGAAAATCTATTAAGCGAAACATTTGTTAAAAAATGGGTCAACGAGCACTAGCTTTAAAGCTGCCTAGCTCACGGAGCTTACTCTGTCCTGATTGCGGCGATCAATGTTATAAGTGCACATGTATAGATTATTCCAGATATGTCGGTCATTCATTCTATCATTAATGCGAATCTTCTAAGGTTCTAATTCTGATTCAAAATATTTTTCCCATAGGTAATTTACGATATCTATGCATGCAGGGAGCTCAATTTTGATGAAATACTTTGCACGACATTCGGATCTTGTTGATTTGTTCATTCTGAACTAGAACAGTTGGTGTTTTGTTTGCAACTATGAAATAAATCATTAAAATCGAGACATCATCTTCTTTTTTTGTCTTATTTAAGTCACGTTGCAGAGTAGGCATTGAATGAACGGAAAATATACAGGACAGTTTGTTGCCACACATGATCATTTCGTCATTGATAAAATTAATAAAATAAAAAGGGATACCAGGAAACATCTACGACTTAGAATAACAATTACATGCTAAATTCCACCAGAAAACTTCACATAAAAAACACAAACAAGACAAAATACAAAAGTAAACAGCCATATGAACTCGTTACAGCCGGACTAGGTACCGACACGAGCAACTGCCGGTGGTAGGGTTAAAATTGTTAATAGGTATCCAAAACTTCCATTTCTCCGTCCCGTTTCCCAATAATATAATGGACATACGAATAAAACCAAATACAGGTAGACCACTTACTCCATGTCCACAATCTTGAAAGAGAGAAAATATTTTGAAATAGAGGTCAAGGGGTTCCTGTCGCCAATCTACAGGATAGCCAAAGAAGAAGAGTTTGCTGACAAAACACTGTCTCACTGGGGAAAAAATTGAACTTAAAAATTCCCGAAGGTTTGGTAGTTTGATAAAGATTCACCATATATTTCAGCAGACATTAGAAGTATCATTGAGATGCTATTTTTTTGTAAAATCTTCAGGCAACCAATCTAATGGATTGCCGCAGAATATCCTTTCGATATGCCATTATTACATGTACGTACAGAAGAAGCTAAATCCCGTTTTATGGATTTTTTATCAGTCCATTTTAACAACATTTTCGGGCATTGGAACTATTCTAAATTAAGATCATAAGATCATACTCTTGCTCCGAGACATAAACTTATTTTATTGACAATAAAATTACTTATAAACATTTAAAAACAAAGAGTGTAAAAATAAATATATTCACAACTGACTGCACATCCTATGAAAAAGAAAGGAAATGGGGTAAATGTCAAGGAGACAACATCCCATATCCAGGTTCAACATGTTAAAACGACCCAAAACAAAGCATCTAGGGGTCACCGTAGTGCACAAATTGTGTAAACTTAATAAAAACTATGCATTTCATTTCGAACTGACCGCAAAATTAAGTCAGATTAAAAAAAAATTTCATCTGATTTTCAGGAAACTTGCACGTTTAAATTGTTAAAAATATATTAAAAAAAAATCTCATCTGATTTTCAGGAAACTTGCACGTTTAAATTGTTAAAAAATCCAAAAAGACCCGTCTAAACAGCATTTAGTGGATAAATTTAACAATAAACATAGATATTTGGATATTTTGGCTTTAAATAATCCTGAATTTTCTAAATTTACAGATGTAATTTATCCTGCAGAACTTACTTTAAATAAATCCAATAGCAGCAGTGATCATACTCTTTTTTTGATCTTGATATATCAATAAATCAAGGAAAGTTAAACACTAAAGTTTATAATAAAAGGGACGATTTCTCCTTCCCTAAAGTCAATTTCCCCCATCTCGACGGCGATGTTCCGTTAGCCCCTTCTTACGGGGCCTACATTTCACAATTTGTTCGATATGCACGAGTATGTAGTGATGTTTCTTACTTCAACGACCGTAATCTTTGTCTCACTGAAAAACTTCTGCATCAAGGGTTTAGATATCATAAATTGATAAAAATCATCCTCTAAATTTTATTATAGATACATTGACTTATTAAGAAAATCTGGTTCTACATGCAGGGCTCTTATACATCAGGGCATTTCACATCCAAACTTCTATGGCAATATCATTTACAAAGCGCATAATTCAAAAATTGTCCTTCCAAACTTATTAATCCGTTGAACAAACTTTTTCATAAAGGATATAAATACAGCATTGTTGTTAAATCTTTACTTTGGGTTTTTTTGGCAAAAATATTGATCATCTCTTAAATGCTTTACACCATAACTAAATTTAAACAATCTTTCGTATTGGCAGTAGTTGGCATTGCACAATATCATGTTCTTCTTTCATAATTAATGATGTTGTTATACGAAATCTATTTAGAAGTATTTCAATTGAAGTTTAATTTGTAAGAAGGCTTGATATCATAGTCAACGAAAATTATGTCCATAGCTAGCTGTCAGTGCCATCGAGCATTTGTCCGGACAGCACGTGTACTATCTTCATGTTTTATGTACTTCATTGTAAGGGTACTCGTCTTGATGAGTTGGACTTTTTTCTAGTTTGATTTTTACTGTGAGTCTTTTTATGTGTATTTATTTTTCAGCCATTCACCACACATAGGGGGAGGGTTTGGATCCAAGAAAACGAGTTTAACCCCACCGCAATTTTTGCGCCTCTCCCAAGTCAGGAATATGTTGGTCATTGGCTTGCCCTTGTCTTCTTATAAAATTTTTGTTTCTTGATATTTGGGTTATTGGATGTGGTTTGTTTCCATTGATTTATTCACTTTTTTACCTATTTTGGGGCCATTTAGGGCTTGCTATATGATGTATAGTTCCTCACTGTGTTGAAGACCGTACGGTGACCCCTAGATGCCTTGTTTTGAGTCGTTTTAACCTGGATATGGGATGTTGTCTCTTTGACATTTACCCTATTTCCTTTCTTTTTCATAAAAACAAAAGAAAAGGAAAAAATCAATAATAGTGAATTTTGAAGTCAAAAGTATTAATATGTATTTCAATTGTGACAATAAGTAAACTAATGAATAAAAAATATTACTGAATTGCACGAAGAAACCCCTTTTCAAACACCATTTAAGGCAAGAACCATTTTCCTATTGGGGGCCTTGGATTTGTTTGAACACTTTTCATTGTCTGTCCAGTGGGTCAAAAAAAAAAAAAAATGATTCGGCATTGTAGCCCAAATCTTGTATGCAAATTAGTTAAAATAATATTTTGTCGGAGGAAGGTTCTGAAAAAATTTTACGAACGAAAAGAAAATCCCAGCCCCCTGATAAGAAATTGGTTGTTGCCTAAGATTGAAAAAAAACCATGAAAGTTAGACGAGACTTTTTTTAACAAGACACATTTTAATTTGAAATGCGCGTAGAAAAGATTAATCAACAGAAAAGGGCAAAGCAAAGCAGATGGCAAGCCACAAGGAGACACTTGTTAGTTTCCTAAATTTCTGTGCAATTTATTTTAGATTTATAACAAAATACCGAAGTTACTGTAAATTTATTTCTGCATATAGGCATTTCGACCACTTGTGCCTCTTCAGTGCAGATAAAATCTATACTTTTGTTAGACTATTTAACCAAAAAGTATATTAATAATTGATAGAGAACAAATAACCAACTAGAAAGCAAAGCAACTAAGGACAGAGCTTTATACGAGGGAGACACTCCTTAGTTTTCGACAAAATTTAAAAAAAATTAGATACTGCAACGTCCATATAGAATGGGTTTTCGGGTCAGTTGCGAAGTACTGACTCGTAGGGTGGTGAATACTTTTGAGGAATAACAGTCCACCAACACTGAAGAGACATAAATTGTCGAAATGGCAGAAACTGAATTTACTTTAGCATATGTATTTTGTTATTTATGTGGTGTCCTTGTTTCTTAGTGTGTCTGATTTTGCCATTGTCCATGGATTGTTCGTTCTTTTGATTGACGGTTCGGTTCTCACTTACTCTATGTATCCTGCATATCGAGAAAAAAAAATCCGAACATTTGGAAAACGAAAATTAAAAAAAGTTTAAAGAAAGAAACAAAAAAAATCATAATATCACATCAAAAATACACGAAAAATAAAAACCATAAAAAGACACACACACAAAACAAAAAACGCCAAAGGAAAGGGAGTTAGACACGGACCATTTGANTTGGGGGGGGGGGGGGGGTGGGGGGCTGGGATTTTTACCCGAGCAGGGAAATATTTATTTTCCCCATAAACACTATTGCAAGGAAATTATGTTGGAGCCAGGCTTTTATTTCCCAATGGACAGACTCAGGGTCGGAATATTTTTTTCAACCCAAATGCTGGGCAGATCATTTTTATGTGGCAAAAATGAGGACAGAAAATTTTCTAAAAATACCGAAAAACAAATGGTCCGTGCCTTAACGGTGTATGCAACTTCATAGCATGTGACAGGACACTACATGATAAAGTTTCATTCCAATACGTGTAAACATAGCATTATTCATTTTACTCCATATTCCTCCATTAATTATTTATGATTAATAAATGGAAAATTATTCAACAAGACTTTAGGTCCCTGTAAATAATAATAAATAAGTCGACCTTTATATGTTTTATGGGATTTTACTCGAATTTCAATACTTACAGCATGCATGATTGTCGCTGGTCATAACTGTTTTATTGTACTCAGTAATTGATATGCTCATATGTGCCCCTTTGATTGGGAAAGTGGGAAATAAAGAATTTGCTTGTTTATTTGTTAAAGTAAAATTAGGCATCAATTTTTGTCGCAATGCAAATAATTAAAAATAGATTTAATTAAGAGAGCTGTCAGTACAGTACCCGTGTTTATCCTCTTCATGTATTGTAAAGGCACTCGTCTTGATGAGTTGGACTTTTTTCTAATTTGATTTTTACTGTGAGTCTTTTTGTGTATTGATTTTTAGCCATTCACAACACAAAGGGGGAAGGTTTGGATCCAAGAAAACAAATTTAATCCCACCGCAATTTTTGCGCCTGTCCCAAGTCAGTAATATGTCAATGGCTTGTCCTTGTCTTCTTATAGAATTTCAGTTTCTTGATATTCGGGTTGTTGGGTTGGTTGGTTTGTTTCCATTGATTTATTCACATTTTTACCGGGGGGGATTTAGGGCTTGCTATAATGGTGTGAGGTCCTTCACTGTGTTGAAAACCGTACGGTGATCCTAGATGCTTTGTTTGTGGGTCGTTTTAACCTGGAGATGGGATGTTATCTCCTTGATATTTACCCCATTTCCTTTCTTTTTCATATCTAGTCGTAGATATCTAGCATTGAATCCATTCAACTTTAACCTCCTAAATGTATAATTAATTTTCATTGTAATCAGTTGTTTTTCAGAGCATTTATTGTTTTTTCAATTTTTCATTTATCTCTATCCATAATGATAGCTTTTTAAATGGATTTAGATTTTGCCTATGAGTTTTTTTTTTTGTGTCTTTCGAATTTGCACTAAAAAGACATAATTTTTCGAAATCTCCACCTGCAGAACTAAAATCTATTGCAATTTCGGCATGTTGTTGTTTTGTGAAATGCAGATATTACCTAATAATGTTGAAACATTAAATATAAAATTGAAATATAAGAAAGTCATCATAGAACTGAGGGCAGGGGAATCATAACATCATTTGCTCTGTGCTAATTTTATTTATTTTACATTATATTAGTTTTCAGTATTGTTTTTGTACACTCTTGTTATATTATCACATTACACAGAGATGTATATATTCTGTATTTTTTTGCTGTAGTTTTATAAAGTAATAAATATCTAAGCATTATTTTTTAATCTTCTGCCAACAATTGTTATTTATAATTTATCATTTGAATTGTAAAGAAAAATACATCTTGAATGTTTTTACAAATTAATCGGACTGTATCGTTGGATTTTCTTCGTTCTTGCTTCTTTATTCGTTTCCCGATGTGTTGAATTCTTTTCTCTTTATTTACATGTATTGAAAAGACAAAATCTTTACCGTTATTATCAAAAATCTAAACACAAAAAGATTCCTTGTATTGCATTTGGTAGATGTCCTATGGAATTGGATAATTGCTTTCCATGTTTTCTTTTATTTTAATGCTGCTAATAAGAAGTTACTCCTTGAAACACGTGTACAGCATAACGAAATTTACTGTATTTTATGCAACTTCGGTACTTTTGTATTCTGGAAGAATAAAACAACAACGAGTCGAAATATCTGTTACATGTTTTTCTTTAATGTTTAAAATTGTATTGAGTATGTATGTTATTTTATGTTCATGAACCATTGAGTTTTAAATTAATACGTGAAAACACAACATATTTTACGAAAGGATATGGAATAAATGAACATGAGACCATAACACATGAAATTTATTCCTCATCAGCAGCACTAGAACCCAAAAAAGGAAATCAATAATTTCAAAAAATATATAAAATGCATAAAACCAAACGAAATCCGAATAATCAGTAATATCAAATATAACTAAGGACAAAACTACGATGGAGGGAGTTAATCCTTCGGTTTTAGAATTTACATGAATTAAGATAATAGTAATTGAACAAATGTACACATGAGATATTATCTCATGTACATGTACAAGTACACCATATCTAAGAAAAATAGAGAACATACATCTCTACCACGGGGAACTGTTTTATATAAATAATAAAATAATTGTTTGGAAAGCATTGCGTATTTGATATTAAAGTAGGAAGGATCGGGAAATACTATTACCTACAATGACTAAAAATTACAATCACAATATACACAATTCTTTTTTTCGGTAGTTTCCACCAGATTTGTCTTTTTGTCTCATGGACTTCTGTATTTTGTTATTATCCCCATTTCGATATGACCTGATTGTCTGTTTGAATTAAAAACAAATGTATAGCATCCCGTGAGATCTAATTTTATACACGTCATAATGATTAATTGTTAAGATTGTCATGTACATATTTTTTGCCTCTCAATAGTAATTTATAAAATTGGTTGAAATAATATTTCGTTTCATTTTTAGAATTGTTTTTAAAAATGAAAAATGATTTGAATAATGCTAACATGATACAAGTAGATATATTTTTATCGAAATTTTGTAAGTTAATGACTATCTGTCAAATGTAGATGCATAAAATTTTGCAGAAGACTACAAAAATATTATGTTATATAGCGAAGTTTTTTTACAAACATATTTTGGCGTATTCATGGATTATAAGTGCATTTTTTTTTATTGTATCTTATAATAATGACCTAAACTATAGCTATCAGAAAAATGTTAATCTAATATTTTTCAAAATTTCAAATAAATACATCAGCTTGTCAAATAATTTTATTTAACTGATTGTATGGTAAATTGATGATTGTTGTTTGACATAAATGTTAAGTATAGTATTACATTTTTTTGTATCTACTGATCAAAATCTAAAAAGTTGAACAATGTACCAAAAAATGGAGTTTACATAAATAATATTGAATACAAACAGTGAATGAAAAATAGTGTACAACGACAGCAGGCACAAAATTGTAATATGATCAATTATTTCTAATAAAGAATAATTATGTATCCCATTTATATTCAAAATCTTGATTGATATTTTATTTATTTTTAAAATTAAATATTGTCACGGAAAAATATCTAAATAAAAATAAAAACAAACTAACAAAACAAATACATGTATATAAATAACAAAATGGTGCACAGAAATTTTTTTTTGATAAACAAGAAGTATGAAACAATGAAATGATTTGTTGAAGATAAGTTTATATATATTTTTACCAGTAGTTGAACTTTCCTTACCGTTGTTATAAAAACAATATACGAAGACTTTCGCAGATAATTGCAGCCCCAAAGCGTTTAAAAACTGCAACATTATAATACAAAGACATGTTGCAACGTGGCATCATGTGACAAATTAAGAAAGTGCTGTCGAGCAATGGAAATAATTTCATTTGCCATTGATAATATATTATAAAAAATATTTGCAGATATAATTCTTTAAATGTAATCATAAAATTAGATACAAAAGATTAATCAAAATCTAATGATGATCCTTCGTTTAATAACAAAAATAACAAATAATGTTTTTTCTATAAAGAGTCTATGATAGAGATAAAATATATGTAGAACAAAATGACAATTAGTTTAAGTTTTGTATATATTTATCAATTTGTCATAAAAATGCATATAATAATAATATTAATCAATTGTTTGGAAACAACTATTTTTAAGAAATAATAATAATATCTATATAAAAAGCACAATTAAAATTTCCACACATGATGTAAAATTATCTACAAACTTATTTGCTATATCTTGAGATATTAAAAATTATAACTGAAATGGATCAGTTTATCATCAACAATATGCCTGAATAAAATTATACATTAATGAGACATTAAAACAATTGGCCTGACGCTAAACAAACAAAATGTTGATTTTACATTCAAAACACGGGAATAAATATTTGCATGTGCTTTGTTTTATGTCTAATTAAGATTTTAATGTTTACACAATTTTTCTCTTAAATGAGAACATGCAGCTTGTAACTTAATTGTTTCCATTTTTACAACAAAGCAATAATTTTACAAAAGTGTTGATAATTCATAGCTCGGTTGAATCATTTATCTCCGGTAAAGGGGAGGCAACTTCTTTTTCATAAACAGGTAAATACTACTGAATTTTTTCAAATACAGTAGATCTAAACTTAAAACCATGTATAAGTAAGATCTTTCCACAGTCTTCTCTTAAATAAAAAAGTTGACCATTATAATTAATCCGTCAATTTCTGAACAGATTAAAACAGTCGTCGTTTCTTTTTTACAGCAAAACACAGGAGACAAATAACTGTTTTTATATTGATCAAATTTAATTCTACTTTTTTATGAAAATTCTTTCATTGTTTTGTTTTCTGTTGTGATGTACTACAGCCCAAATGGGTTACAAGTATTTAAATAGAGATACTTAAAGGAGAACATGGATCATGTAATTTCAGTGTTTTCATTTTTTTACAATAAGGCAATACATTACCATATTGTTGGTAATCCATGCATAATTTTGCATAAAATAAATACATTTTTTGCGTAGCTTGATTAGCTTAGTTTACAGAAAAAAAAATAAAATCATCCCATTGCAAATAATGTTTCTTGAATCAATGATCTATTGGAAAAGGGAGACAACTTTTTCTTCATATAGATTACAAATAAAATAAAGTAAGACTAAAACAAAAAAAAGTTGACAAATGATAGAAACAAATAATAGTTAAAGCGATTAACGAATGGAGTTACTTAATATACTCACAAAATCGGTTTGCAAATGTATTCAAAAATCAAATTTTGTGTTGTATATTTTTGTGATTTATGTAAAACTTACATATTTTTTTTTGTGTTCAATTGTTTCTTTTAACATTCGAAACTTTATCATCTCATTTTGAGCTGAAGTAATTTTGGTCTCAGTTGCATAATGTTGAAGTGGTACGTCCCATGTCCGGAAAGTCAAAGTTCAATTCTACGACAATGTTAAGCGAGGCTTGCCAAACTCTAAATTCGTTGACAAAATCTCTCTTTGCGATTTTTGTTTTCCTGCAATGTTTTCTAGAACAAAGATAAATTTTAGAATGTTAAGTAGTCAAATTGTCGTCCTAAACCATCCTTAAGACATATCTTCGTAACTTAGGACCATCCTTAGAATATCTGAGGTCAGATATATGTCTTAAGACGATAATACAATATATCTTATCTTAGGACACGTTTATTCAAACATGTCCCTACAATATCTAAATGAAGAAAAAATGTTGGAAATTGAAAACCATGTGCCTCAAGCAAAGGTCTATCTTTCACTGATTTCTCTGTAAGCACCAGAGTGAGTTAGAAATGTAATGTTGATTTTGATTTATAATTTGAAATTGACCTATGAATAAGAAAAATGGTGCTAGTTTATCATTTTGACCTTCGTTGCCATGGAAACCGTGGCGGCTATTTTTGGCCATATCAAGAACAGTAAAATGCGCATTTGTCAATTCAAATTTTCATTTCAAGAAAAAATAAATATACTTCATTTCTAACTTTCACTGAGGTAATGTTTCAGCACGATTGACCATTTTCAACTTTGCATGAACAAGGCCAACGAATATGTCATTTTTCACTGCAAATTTTTGACAAAATCATGCCTATTTTGTTAGATTCCAGGTTCATTTTTTAAGAAACATTTTTATATACAGCTAGGTCAGTTATTTAGAAAATATAAAAATCTGATTGGAACAAGAACAAGTGTCCCTAGCATGCAATAGTAAAGTTTGGTTGCCCTGGTTAAAGAAGCAAAATTTCTTTACTTAATATTTGCAACCTTCAAACATCTACATTTTTGTAAATTTGTTGAAAACTAAGGTTATCTTGTTCTCTATCAGTTTTTAAACATCTTTGAATAATGGTCTTCCAAACCTTCAGAATTATTATCTGCACTGAAGAGACATTAGTTGTCAAAATGCGCATATGCAGAAACTAAACTAATACTAGTTTCGGTATTAAGTTATTTAATACTGGGATGATCATTTAACTGTCCACGACTTTTCAATGGCAATTGTTGTTGAGTTAGTACCCGCACTACCGCAATGGAAGGGAAGGTTTGGCTAGCCGTTAATCGGTTAAAACCACCATTTCTTTTGAAATGCCTGTGCCAAGTCAGGATCATTGCAGTCGACAATTTTGCTTGTGGTTTCAAACTGATTTGTCTTTTTGTCTCATGGAATTCGATTCGGTAATTTTGTAATTACCCCATTGGTAATTTCAATGAAAAATAATAAAATACCGAAGTTACTGTTAATTTTGTTTCTGCATATGCGTATTTCGACAACTTATGTCTTCAGCGCTGATCAAATCAAAACATTTGGAAATCCATGTACCGAAAAATGCATAAAATCTCATAAGGAACGACTTACTAATGGATTTGAAGTAATTGAGAACCGAACCGACAATCAAAAGGAAATGTAAAATAAAAATCAAAAGGCAGTTTAAAATAGTAAAGCCAAAATTATCTGAGGACAGAGCTATTCAGAGGGGAGAGACTCGTTAGTTTTAAAGAAAATTCTCTTAAATTTATATGTTGCAAATTTCCAAATAAAAATCGGTTTTCTGTCCAGCACCGAAGTACTGGCTACTTGGTTGGTGAATACCGTCGGAGACTTATAGTCCACCAGCAGAGTCATCAGCCCAGTGGTAATATTACAACTGTATTGTCCTTTTGAATATGTAATGTTCTTGATGTTAGTTTTGTTACTGACTTAATCATGATTGTTATATGTTATTGCCCTTCATGGGCCCATGATTGGAGAAATAAAAATCTTGTATGTTGTATCTTGTATCTTGGTAATAAATAACAAAATACCGAAGTTACAGTTAATTTTGTTTCTGTATAATCATATACTAGTACTAGTAATTTCCACTTACCAATACAGTTAATTTAGTTTTTTTTTCTTTAGAAAATATAAAAATCTGATTGGTGCAAGAATAAATGTCCTAGGATATCAATATTGAAGTTTGGGCGCCCTTGTAAAACGGCAAAATTTGAAATTTCTATGATAACTGTAGAATTATATAATTACAATGCACTTACATATATTAGCAAATAGGATTAGTTTGACATACAATTACTTTGTCATCAAGGTAACTAAAAAATAATTTTTTTATCTACTAGTATTTCAAAAGCTCAATTTTCAGTTGACCTTAGTAATAAGAGTCTTTACCTTGAAATAGATTAAGGGTTACAATAAGTTTGACGGGTGAGTATTTTGAGATAAAAAAAACATCGAAGTTACTGTTAATTTAGTTTCTGAGATATCATGAACATTGATCAAATCATTATTTCATAGTTATGCAGTATTCGGAACCGGTACAAAACGTTTTCGTATGTTACTTAAAATATGAAATTTGTTTACCGGGTAAAACTGTTTGCCGAGAACCCAGCTTAATAGGGATGATCAACTTCTGTCCATCTTTTAGTTCCCGATTACTATCATAAAACAAAAAGGAGTCAATAACCAATTTAATATATCATAAAACACACTCCTCATGTTTTTCTATCAAAATATTGATTTTATTTAGTATACTAAATTATATTGTACACTTATGTCCTGACATTGAGTTCCCTTTTCTTTCCATCAAAAACCCAGTATATTTCTATATTTCATTGGACAGTTGGAGGCTGAAAAAAAAAATAACCAGGAAGACATATATGAAGCAAAATTTCTGGCTTGAACCGAAAAAAAATGACAGGATTACTTTGACTGAGAAAAAAATTATCAGGCTCAAAAGTTGCGTGAAAAAAATCCAGGATCAGATGTTCCTTCCTTGCAAAGCTCTGTCCTTATATTATTTTGGCTTCACGTTTAGATCATTTTGGTTATTTGTTCTCTATCAGTTTTTAAACATCTTTGACTTTTTGGTCTTCCAAACGTTTAGATTTTATCTGCACTGACGAGACATAAGTTGTCGAAATGCGCATATGCAGAATTTAAATTCACAGTAACTTCGGTATTTAGTTATTTGAAATCGAACAAAATTGAATTGCATTAGTAATTCGCCTCTCATGCAAGAGCTTAAATTAGAATGAAGAATTAGTCTTGCACGTAAAAAGCAAATAATTTTCATAACTTAAAAGACAGAATTAAAGGTGTCATATCCCTAAGAATGGAAAACCATATTAAAAAGATACATAGGCTAGGGATATCTGACGAGGATGATACATGTATACTTAAACCGAAACACCGTACTACTGCGTCATGTTAAATACACGAATTTGTCTACTTGTTAACGAAACCATTCAGTGCAAATGTTCGAAAGAAAAGTTGCAATTCTTGTCAATCATATCCTCATGTATTAATAGTTAATTTTGCATTCCTATCAAAGAACTACTAAATCATCTATAAATTAGAACTCACAAGATGAAATTGCCCAAGGCAATATTGTAGATTGATGAACAGCACTTCATCTTTTATAATAAAAGAGAGACAACTCTTCTCAATATCTCAGAACAATATCTGTATAGTAGGTATTCATATTGGGATTTATTTGGAGTAATGGTGGGTGGTTGAGCATACATCACAGCTTTAGATATCTAGAAATTACACCTACCTTAAGTTCCTTTTTTTCACACACAAAATGTCGGCTGAAACAAAATGGCAAAGTCAACATGTCGCCACGTTAATTCTGCAATAATAAAAAACAACTTATTAAATTCTATAACAGCTATTTCAACTACCTTTGAGCATAATATTACCACACACGGTTACACGTTTCATCCTAAACCACACAAACATGTATTTTAGCTTTCAGACTGTAATAAAACTAAAATATAAAATGAATTTTATTTCCGAATGACATCGAACCAAAAGACAGACTCGCTGGAGGCTAATTTGTAATGATGATATACTATATGCAAAAGGATGTTTGAAAAAGGCGTTTATGTGCTCACATGTCCTGTTCTGTTGAACAAAACTTGCGTGTAGCATTTGTCACTTATAGCAGGGATAGGAAGTCATATTTTGAATGTGCTATTGTCTTGTATTGATACATCTGTTGGAATAGCGATTGGAAATTGTAAGTAATTTTTGTGTGAAACCAGAATTTTTTTTTACTTCAATAAGAAAAAAAGTACGCACCTTGTAATTTCGACAATGTTGGACTTTAAAAACATTCCAGTTGAAAGGTCAATTCAAAGAAACATCAAGTTCGGGCAGATTTTCTTTCTTTCTCCTTTGATGTAGTGTAGTGCATCTTAATGGACGATGATCTAGTTAAATTGTCAAATCAGAACCAATTTTTCGATCAACGATGACCAGTTAAATTCCCAACGAACTTATTGTATTGCATGTTTGTATATGTTTTTGTACACATACTCGGTAGTGTAGTCGAGAGTTTTTAAACATTTGCATAAATTATAGCAGCAACCTTGATGGTGTTATGTGATGGCTTTAATTGTCGATTTTTTATGTCAGTGCTTACCCTATATTTAACTTCTTCTACTACGATAGATGCAACATTCGACCGTAAAGCAAATCGTTGTCTTCTTTTAGGCTGGGTAACATGGCTTCTTACATTCGGTAACTATGCTTCCTAGCACACAAAAATATCTCAGTGCGAAAAAGTATAAGGAGGTCTTGCAATCATAATCATATAGGACATAGCTGATAAATATTGACATCTGCAAGTCTTATCAAGCTGCACCAAGACGTCATGATAAAATTAAAACGTCTACGTCATGGCGTCTACGGATAACGACGTAAAACTTTTGTTTCGAACGTCAAGATGCAACTTCATACAAAGATTTCAAAACCGAACAAGACTAATTAGCCATATTAATGTAATATAGCCATGATCTCCCCAATTGATGCTACAACTGCGAACAAAAGCGTTTTTCTATTGCTTGGTTTTTCAATGTATTCATAAGAGACCTTATCTCATGTGCTACTACGTATCCCTTTATTGCTTATGTATGTGGTGAATAAAAGGATAAGGAGTAAATGCACATGAGACAAAATCCCTACAAATACATGGTAAAATACAAGCAAAGGAACAACGCTTTTGTTGTTGTTCTTCATCTTGAAGTCACCATGAGGCCTTCAACAATGAGCTTTGCTCATACCTCACAGTAAGTTCAAGACGGCCCCTAGCACCGGTTTAAGCGGAATTCGTTCATGTTTGATAATGGTCTTGTACCTAAATCTACCTGTATTAGGTTTTAAAAGTATGGTCCTTATTCTATAGAGAAACGGGGTTTATATGGAAAAGAAAGGTCGGGGTAACCAAAACCGCTTCAAATCTATCTTTGGTGTTTGCTAGTGCCTGTGCGAAGTCAGACTGTTCCTATTTTCCATCGTTTTTATTGTTTTTTATTTGTGTTCACCTTATGAACAGTCTTCTTCTCTTATGGATTGTGGTTAGTGATTGCAGTTTTTTTGTCATAGAAGGTGTTTCTTGTCATCTTTTATTTTGTAAAAAAAACTATCAACTCATATTTCAAATGTTAAAACCCAAAAACTGCGCTTTTCACTCGCAATATTTATGTATTAATCAGAACATAATTCTGTCTTATCCTGCTTATAGTGTGAGTTATATATTGTTCTCCCCATGCCTATAATTTCTCAGCTATATCTATGGTTGATGTTTAATTCACTTCTTTTAATGATTTGGAGTTATTAAATTTAGAACGGTCATTACTTTCTTCATGATCTGATTTACTATTTGAACCCGATTGATACACTATCATCAGCGACAAGCGAGATGATTTCGATCGACTATCCAATAGTGAACATCCCGTTTTCAGTAGCAATACTACCATAACACCGGCGTATGGAGTCTACATTTAACAACTCACTCAATTTTGTCGTGTTTTTAGGTTGTACAGCGATTTTGTCAACAGAGCGAGATTAATATCTCAAAAACTTACACAACACGCTAAGATTCAACACCTGTTGCAATTATTGCTAGTCATCAAAATAATTTGACGTAACTCTTTCCCAAATGAGAATAGACATTCTTTATTTTCGAAGTTATTCCCGAATTGCCAAATATCATTAAACACGGGACTTTTAATTAGCAGTGTGATGTATATCACTCTTGGTTCAATATATGCTTATTCTCCTGGTAACAGGTGATAAATTCAGTTTTTTTTGTCGGTGTTCACACTGTTGGTGCTTTAGTTTTGTGGCATTCTTTCTCATTTCACTTTTTCATTTTATCTTTGTAATGTTGTGTCTTATTGTTTTGCCTCTCTTTTATAGTGTTTTTGGATTTTTGATTCCCCTCATTATACCTCTTTGCACCAGTATTTCTTTTCCAATGTATTTAAAGAATCTTATTGATATAGTTTCAAAATTGATTCTGCTGTGTCTTCAACTTTGGAGACTGTCGCGTCCCCTTCCTTTACTGTACACCAATCCTACATCGTAATTATTGTTTGTCGATATCTATCTGTGTGGTAAAGCGAAATTGTGTGTGACTTGGGTAGATGTTTTTGCCCTGTTGACCACAAAGGGACACACGCGCTTTTGCCATTTTGATTATTCTCTAGACTCCAAACTTACTTCAATAATAACCTTGAATGTTTATTTGGGGCGGTTTGGCGCGCCATAAAAACCGGGTTCATCCACGATTACTTTTGAAATGCATCTACCAAGTCAGGACCCTTGAAGTCGACAATGTTTACCGTGGTTGCAACCTGATTTGCCTTTTTGTCTGGACTTTGGCTCTTGAGAACTCTGTTCGCTAATTTGTCATTACCCCCATTTTTAATCAGCCCATGGCAGATTCGATTTTTTTGGTAATGAGTTCTTCTTTTGTGACAACTTTTGGATTATGGCTTTCCATATCATTTGATATTAATGCTGCTGATGAGAGGTAACTCCTTGAAACACGGGTACAGCATAACGAAATTTACGGTTTTTTATGCAACATCGGTATTTCTTGTATTTTGAACCATTGGGCCGATGCCACTGCTGGTGGACCAGAGGTCCCCGAGGGTATTCATAAGCCCGATAGTCAGACTTGTCTGACATGCAAAATTTTACCTTGCGTGTTATTCAGATTTACTGTTTTATCAAAATTCTAACCCCTTAAAAATACTGAGGCTTCATTCCGTGTATGGCATTCGGTATATGTCATTGGTACTGGATTTGGCTTCCTATTTCGATTTTTTTGATAATGAGTACTTCTTTTGTGACAACTTTTGGATTATGGCTTTCCATATCATTTGATATTAATGCTACTGATGAGAGGTAACTCCTTGAAACACGTGTACAGCATAACGAAATTTACGGTTTTCTATGCAACATCGGTATTTTTTTGTATTTTGACTTCAATTGAAAAAAAATACTGGTTACTGTGAATTTAGTTTACACATATAGCCATTTCGATTACCTACTGGTTTTGCTGTATTGGTGAATATTGATTTTGTCCCCCTCCCTCCTGTTGGCTTCCCAAATTTATTTTGTCAAACTGATGAATTGTGATTTTTCCCCTCCTGTTGTCATGTCTTACGATATTGGTGAATTATGATATTTTCTCTTGTCTTGCTACACTTGTTTTGCTATATTGATGAATTGGGCTTTGGTCCCTGTTGTCAGATTGCTATAGTTCTTTTGCCATATTGATGCATTGGGCTTTGGCCCCTGTTGTCAGATTGCTATAGTTGTTTTGCCATATTGATGCATTGGGCTTTGGCCCCTGTTGTCAGATTGCTATTGTTGTTTTGCCATATTGATGAATTGGGCTTTGGTCCCTGTTGTCAGATTGCTATAGTTGTTTTTCTATATTGATGAATTGGGCTTTGGTCCCTGTTGTCGGATTGCTATACTTGTTTTGCTATATTGATGAATTGGGCTTCGGTCCCTGTTGTCAGATTGCTATACTTGTTTTGCCATATTGATGAATTGGGCTTTGGTCCCTGTTGTCAGACTGCTATACTTGTTTTGCTATATTAATGAATTGGGCTTTGGTCCCTGTTGTCAGATTGCTATAAATGTTTTGCAATATTAATGAAATTGGCTTTGGCCCCTGTTGTCAGACTGTTAGACTTGTTTTGCCGTATTGCTACACTTGTTTTGCTATATTGATGAATTGGGCTTTGGTCCGTGTTGCCAGATTGCTACACTTGTTTTGCTATATTGATGAATCGGGCTTTGGTCCCTGTTGTCAGATTGCTAGACTTGTTTTTCTATATTGATGAATTGGGCTTTGGTCTCTGTTGGCATATTGATATACTTGTTTTGCCATATTGATGAATTGGGCTTTGGTCCCTGTTGTCAGATTGCTAGACTTGTTTTGCTATATTGATGAATCTGGCTTTGGTCTCTGTTGGCATATTGATATACTTGTTTTGCCATATTGATGAATTAGGCTTTGGTCCCTGTTGTCGGATTGCTGTAGTTGTTTTGCTATAATGATCAATTGGGCTTTGGTCCCTGTTGTCAGATTGCTATACTTGTTTTTCCATTTTGATGAATTGGGCTTTGGTCCCTGTTGTCAGATTGCTATACTTGTTTTGCCATATTGATGAATTGGGCTTTGGCCCCTGTTGTCAGATTGATATACATGTACTTGTTTGCTATATTGATGAATGGGGCTTTGGTCCCTGTTGTCAGATTGTTATACTTGTTTGGCTATATTGATGAATCGGGCTTTGGTCCCCGTTGTCAGATTGCTATATTGCTTTGCTATATTGATGAATTGGGCTTTGGTCCCTGTTGTCAGATTACACTTGTTTTGCTATATCAATGAATTGGGCTTTGGTCGCTGTTTTCAGATTGCTAAACTTGTTTTGCCATATTAATGAATTGGGCTTTGGTCCGTGTTGTCAGATTTCTACACTTGTTTTGCTTTATTGAGGAATTAAGCTTTGGTCCGTGTTGCCAGATTGCTTCACTTGTTTTGCCATATTAATGAATTGGGCTTTGGTCCCTGTTGTCAGATTGCTACACTTGTTTTGCCATATTAATGAATTGGGCTTTGGTCCCTGTTGCCAGATTGCTCCACTTGTTTTGCCATATTAATAAATTGGGCTTTGGTCCCTGTGGTCAGATTGCTACACTTGTTTTGCTATATTATTGGATAATAATAACGTTCCCTTTTGTCGGTTTGCTACTCTTGTTTAACCTCACTTATGAATTACTGCGCTTGTTTTGTCACATTGATGAATTGCTGATTTGTCCATTCTTGGTACTTTGCTACATTTGCCTTGGCATATATCTGAGTTGTGGTTTTGTTCCTTTTAGTCGGCTTTCAATTCGTGTTTTGCCATATTGATGGATTTGGGGTTTTCTGCATTCTTGTGGGATATTGATGAAGTTTTATTTTGTCCCAATTTTGTGGTACGTTACACTTGTTTTGCAATAATAATCGATTGTCATTTTGTCCCATTTTATAGGATTTAACAATGTTTTGTTGTATTGATGAATTGTGATTTTGCCCCTTCGTATCGATTTGATACAGTTGTCTCCCTTGGCATATTGATGAATTTTGATATTTTTGCATCTTTTCGGATTGAACACTGTTTTGCCGTATGGATGAATTTTATTTGTCTTCTCTTGTAGACCTGATGCACTTGTTTTCCTCTTGTGATTTTGATCCATCTTTTAGGATTGTTGCACTGTTTTGCCGTATTGATGAATTGTGATTTTGACCCCTGTTGTCGACTTGATGCACTTGTTTTCCTCGTGTGATTTTGTTCCATCGCACTGTTTTGTCGTATTGATAAATTGTGATTGTGTCCCCTCTTGTCCATTCGATACAGCTGTTTCTACATATTTATGAGTCATTTTTTTGTCAAACTGTTGACCAGTGATTTCATTACCTCTTGTTGGATAGTAACTATTGTTTGGCAATATTGATTCATTGTGATTTTGCCGTTGTTATTCCTTGTCTTTTTTATCATTCTTTAGGACTGCAAATTTGATTAATGTTTGCGTTGAATCAGCCCCTAGACAGATTAGATATCATTTTAATTGAGGAATATTGTTAAATTAAACGAATGTTGAAGTTCCGTTATATATTTGACTACCCATTTCCTCGGCAAACTGCCGTTCTTAAGGTTAGACTCTACTAAATGACCAATCAGCTGCTGGCATAGTCAAAAATAGTACTTATATAAACAAAACCATGCTACTTTCGCTTTGGATATAACTGTCAATATTGACAATATCCGAGTTCTTAAACGCTTTGTGATCATGAAACACTTCCCGAATTGACAAGCATTTTGAATCAGCCAGCCTCATTGCATGGGAAAAATACTGAAGCCTCATCAATGATGACACGTATGCCCAAGAAATTGAAAGGGAAAATTGGTCATTTGCATGTTTTCTTATATTACGACATATATCGCTAACTCGAACGATACAGCCCCATGTAAAATCCCAATTTTCTTCAACATTATAAATTTTTTTAACTTGAATTTTATCTATATTTGTAGTATACATACTGAATGAACCTATTATACACAAATCTGAGAGTTGAAAAGCTCCAAAGCTCATTCTGAGTGCCATTTTATGTTGCGTCATGTCACAATATGAGATTTTTACTAATTTCACATCCATTTTTCACAATAAATTGCAATTTTATACATAGTTGCTTATATTTTTCACAACAATGATGCTTTGAATTGCATAATGAATTAGACTAGTGAGCTAAAACAGGAAGAATTTAGCAGATGCAAGCAGTTTTAAAAATTTGGGACACACTTTCATACTGTCCCCATAATAAATTAAGACTGGATTTTCAACAAATTTTACACTTAATTGTATTTTGTTGGACAACAGAATATTATGAACAATCTCTATTCACTTTCTGGAGTTTGTTTTACCTTTATTTTGCACATGATGATCCTTTGGTATCAGTTATATATATTTTGGGTGAATTGTATGAACAGAATTTGACCTCAGAAACACATGCTGCAAATGGGGGGAGGGGGATTAAAATGACCAGATTTTCACCATTTGTATGACTGCTTTCTTTGTAAAGAGTAATTTAATGATAGTATAGTGCACCAATCTGCTATAAAGTATCACAAAGATAGTCAGATGTATATAAAACAGTCATTCAAGCTCTATTTTCCAAGTTGAACCATTATCAGAACCTTGAATTTTTCAAAGTGCTAAAAACACTTAAGTACCAGGCATTTGAAATAAGGAATATAATTTTTCAAGGGGCAGAGAGCATCTTTATTTTGAGTTTTCTATTTGGACATTGATTAAGCTACATGATAAAGACCAATAATTGAACTTTTAAAACATTTAATGACCTATTAAGGTTAGACTCTACTAAATGACCAATCAGCTGCTGGCATAGTCAAAAATAGTACTTATATAAACAAAACCATGCTACTTTCGCTTTGGATATAACTGTCAATATTGACAATATCCGAGTTCTTAAACGCTCTTGTGATCATGAAACACTTCCGGATTGACAAGCATTTTGAATCAGCCAGCCTCATTGCATGGGAAAATACTGAAGCCTCATCAATGATGACACGTATGCCCAAGGATATGAAAGGGAAAATTGGTCATTTGCATACCCCAGTTAAATGAGGTGATAGAAATTTCTTATTAGACTTTAAAGTTGGGTCATCTTTTGGATATGTTACTTGGCAGACGTGCCACTTTGAGAAAATCATATCGCCGCATAAAGTGAAATTCAGGTATTTATGAAAATTCACAAAACGTTATTATGGCCGCCTATGGAAAATATTTAGTGGAGTCTGACCTTAAAACCCTTATGACATCAATGCAAGGAAATTTATAGCTTACCAGTTGATAAGTTTCATTTCCAAACAAAATGAGTCAAGTTCCAATGAATTTTTATGTGAGGTTACATAAATAAAGTTTTTATCCAAGAAACATGACATAAATTGCAATGCCTCAGGTGTCTATTTTGGAAGCAAATCATATGGCTGTCCTGAACAGCATTTTCAACTACAGCATTGATAAATTGCTATTTCACTTTTATATGACGACTTGTGTTCACTGCAGATTGACTATAGTGCATATTAATTGCTGTATCATGGTACTTCGCGTTGACAGTAAAATAAAAAAAAATGTTAATGTATTAGTCTATCGGATATTTTTAATTTATTTAATTTCAGTTTTAATCCCATTTGTTATTTACAAAAACTCTGAAAAGGCTTCTCCGATTCCCTTGCTAAATTTTTAACATTTTCCTAATCTTGGGTTCTGATCACACAAAGACCAA
>MJUU01005093.1:7093-25246 GCA_002080025.1 Modiolus philippinarum
TGTCACTATGTTAATTGTCTAGTGACCATGAATGTTTGAATGTCAGCTGTAAGTTTCTTCGGGCAAGAATTTCAAGTATTTCATTCTTTCATCCAAATCAAGGTATTAATCGAAATCAAGAAAAATTACATTATTTTAAAATATTTTTCGTAATTGTTCGCTAGCGCTGTAAATGTTCGCTGGACCGTCGCAGTTCATTATACTTTTGCGGTTTTTAGTCAAACCCCATAATTGTTCGCTAGCTAATTGTTCGCTACAATTGTTCGCTAGCTTGAGTCAAGCTAGTTACTACTTGTGATATGACTTTTGATGTTGGCCTCAATTTTGATGTTTTGGTGAACTCATTAAATTTTGCTTGCCAGGTCATCTTCTTTTTAAAATGCATCAATTACTATAAATGGTACATTTTTGATATTTTAGTGTGAAACTTTGTTATCAGTAGTAAACGTGCCATCACAGTCTGGAATAAATTGATATTGACCTCTCACACATTTGTTTTGGTCTGCATTGTCAAGGTTTCAAAGATTTAAAATTCATTCACATTTATGTAGTTTTAAGTGTTTGGTCAATTACATTTGGTTTAAAGGTTGGTATTTACATAAAATAATGGAAAATCAGATCAGCTTTTTTTAATAACAATGGACAAATAAAGGGATATGGAGTAATGTACATGGGACAAAATCCCTAAAAATCAATGGCAAGATTAATCATATGAACAACGCTTTCATTGTTGTTCTTCATCTTGAAGTCACCATGAGACTTTAAATTGCTTTAAAGTTAGTCATTTTATATTTTTAAATTTATACAAGACTTTAATAGTCTACAATACGTATTTTGAATTTGATTAATATCAAGTTTCATTTTAAGCTTTATGTCAAATTTTCAAGCTACAGGTGAAGAACAAATAGATCAAATTTCTACCAAAGTACACAGTTGTTCTAAATCTCCAATTCATCTACAATATATAATATATATCTTGTATGTTTTGCAAGGATTTAACCCTATTTTAAGATGAATATCAACAGAGGATTAAGTTTTTTTATACTGACTTCTGGTGGGATAATGTCCATAGATTAATTTGTTTTCAAAAATAGCCACTGAAGGCCTCTGTTTTACATTTTTCAAAATTACGTCTGGACAAAGTTTTGTTTGGACAATGATAGTAGTCAGCAGCAGAGGTTACATGTATTAACATGATAAAGTTTTGCATGCGAGTTTCATCAATCATGGACGCTAATTAATTTTAGACTTTGACATCGGACCTGACCGAGGTACTATTTAGAGTTGACATAAACAAATGTGCCACCAATCGGCAAACTTCGACTGTGTTGCGATACTTGATATGTGTCTGCACTTGATATTTGTGATGCAGCTTCCGGTTTACGCATAACTTTTCGCAACCTACACTGTACAACTTAGCTCCTAAGTGTGTAATTAAACACAAATGGGGAAAATGTGAAAAAAAAACATTTTACGCCAGATTACCCCTCTTTTCATTTCCCGTCTCCGGTGTTGGTGAACAGTTTACCATATACCCAACTGTGTTCTAATTTCGAAGGAGCTGGTCTACTTTGAAAGCTTGCGTTATACATACGAGTTTAAATAAGGTACGAATCGCCCGAAGTCGTGACGAGTGCAAGGTATACGTGGAAATATTTATAAACTGATCATTTAGATTTGAAACAATTAGAGCCCTCCCGTGTATAACAATGGAATAAGGACATCATTGTGGGAATAATATTGGTAGCATTTTAAATATTATTTTGTAAATGTAAACAATAATAATTTACACAACTACACGACTGCTTTCGTATTCCACATTGCGCGTGATTTTTTCGGACCATGCAAATGTTGTCAATATAAACACTTCTGTTACGCATGTATATGGAACATTTGGCCCGAGGTCGCAGGCATATAATTCACCACGAGAATACATTTTCATGACAGTAAATAATTAATTCATGTTATATTTTCTTTATTTTTTAAGCTTTTTTTTATATAAACTGGACTTTTGCTTTATTTCTGCATATTGTAGCATGAAATAATGAATTCATCTGACCCCCCCCCCCCCCCCAAAAAAATGAAAAGTCACAGCTCATATTGCTTTACTACCTGAAATAACTTTTAGGTTCTCTATCAGTTTTTCAACACCTTTGAGGTTATGGTCTTCCAAACGTTTACATTTTATCTGCACTGAAGAGACATAAGTTGTGGGAATGTGCATATGCTGAATCAAGATTCACAGTAACTTCGGTATTAAGTTATTTGTTACCACCGGTTGGATGCCTGTGCTGGTGGACTATTAGTCCCCGAGGGTATTCACTAGCACATTGTAGTCAGTACTTCGGTGCTGACCCGAAAGCCGATTCTATTTTGAACATTACAATATCTAAATTTTTGTATATTTTGTTGAAAACTAAGGGGAATCACTCTAATGCAAAGCTCTGGCCTTAGCTGATGTTAGCTTTATATTCAGATCATATTGGGTCCTTGTTCTTTATCAGTTTTTCAACATCTTTGAGGTTATTGTCTTCCAAACGTTTAGATTTTATCTGCACTTAAGGGGCATAAGTTGTCGAAATACGCATATGCAGAATCAAAATTTACAGTAACTTCGGTATTTAGTTATTAGAGCCACAGTTAATTTTATTTTCTGTATCACATTTATTATCTAAGTTTTAGAGTGAAAAACAGGTTTGATTTTATGACAATTATTTTGTATTTCGAACAAAACTTACAAACACATTGAATTCTTGAACATAAATAATCTTAAATCTTATTGCAGAGATTAGATTGCAGTTCTATGGCTATGCTAAGGTGGAGTGGCAATTTAGCCAGGAATCACGAACTTACACCGCAAGTGAAACATACTTTAATTTCAAGACCACCTTGTATGGCAAATGTAAGAATAAATAACTATTAGCTTATCAGTATAAAATTACGGATATGGATTTACGATGGCAATACCATGAATTAGGGGCCGACCATTTCATTTTCGGGGGGGGGGGATTTCTCGTAGAAAAATCTGAAAAAAAAAATATTTATTTTCACTAAATGTCACATCAAATTATAAATATGATTTTGCAAAAAAAAATGTATTCTTCAAATCAAAATTGAATTATTAAGCAATTTGGGGTATTGGATGTAGTTTTACAAACATGTATGAGGGTTCTTTAAGGAATCAGTTTTATTTTCAAAGGAATGTTCAACAAATTATCCAAAACCATTAAAAAATGAATTCAAACTCTTATTAATACACATATATGGAAATTTTGAAAAAAAATAGAAATACCAAAACTAAAATGTTTCCTTGCATTTGCACAAATTAAATTTAGAGTTAGCTCGATATTTAATTATTCCTTAAATTGCTTCATACATTTATTTCACAGTGAGTGTTGCTCACCGATTAAGTTAACCTGATGTCACTCCTCGTTTTTATTGGAGTTCACACTATGAGTGCCTTAGTTCTGAATGTTGTCCTTTTATTTATAGCTCTATCAGATCCTTTTTTGGTCTTTGTTTTTCTGTAATCCGATTTTTGTCATATCTATGGACTTTGATTTTTGTAATCATTACTTCCCTTGTTCCTTCGGTATTCTACTGCCTTTGTTTTATCTCTTCCGGGTTTCAATGCTATCATAGGACTTACTCTTATACCTCTATTAGGCCATCCTATATTAATTCTACGTTTAACGTCAACCTAAAACCTCGAAAGCTACGAGGGAGGGAAGGACGAATCAAACAAACAAAAATTTCAAACAAAACATTTCCAATTATCTTTTACAAATTTTAATGCATAAATATGCTTTAGTACAAACTTCACATTTTTGTTGTAAATTCTTGAGTGACATAAAACATTTCATTTCACTTTCTATTTGGCAGTTTTTCATCAGTTTCATACCCTACTGCTCAATTAATGACATATTGTGACTTGAACTCGAATATTTGTGGACATTATGAAAATTTTCTTTGTTTTTTATTTTCAAGAATCTTCAAAAACCTACGAAGATGGGTGACGTTAAACATAAAATTAAATTAGGACGGCCTTTTCTGCATTCCCACCTAGACTGCTTGGGACTTTGTATTCAAACATGCAGTCTTTACTCGGGATTTTAGCGATTGTATTTGATTTTGTGTTGTACCGCTCTCTTGATTATATCAAGACTAGATTATCATTATCCTGTAGCGGAACAATTATGGTGATGAATTAAAAGTTTTTTCATTGACTTGATATTTGGTAGATGTGATGTCCTTCATCAGTTCCAGATAGAATCCGAGTGTCTGCTAGATTTACCTATTTCAGCAGGATTTAATGCCATCTGGACTTCAAATTTTCATGAAATATCAATTTTTATGAACCTTTTCAGAGATCGCTTAAGATATTGATGTTTGATTAGCGAGTTTACTCTAATGAATTGCAGTGGAGTATAAGTTTCATATAGATTCATTCATTTTTTTGTAGTCATCGCCCGTTGGACTCCAAAGTTCACAAAAAAGTAGATTTCTCAACTTTATTTCTGAATGTATTTGTGTGATGTCCGTTTCTTTGTGTTTCGGATGTAGTCTTTGTATTTGGAATATTCTGTTTTTACTGGCGGTTTGGTTCTCTCTTACTTTAGAATAAAAGAAAGACTGCAAAAACATTAAAGCTATAGATTTTGGTTTTTCATAATACAATTTTATTCCATTTTTTTCTTCAGCTTTAGGCCATCCAGAAAAAATCGGTAAAGGACAGCAGACTTTTCCGTTCCAGTTCACATTACCGCCAGTTCTACCATCATCATTTTATCATTCTAATGGACAAGTTCGTTATGAACTGAAAGCAACCATAGACAGACCGTGGACCTTTGACCACAACACAAAACTTGAGATAACAGTTGTTTCTTTGCTGGATTTGAATATAGTTCCGAAAGCCTCGGTAATATTTTAAGCTTGAGGAGATTCACTACTCCAGTTGCAAAAAAAGATAATGCGATTATGTTTTAGAAAATTAAAAAAAAAAAAGAAACTATAAAGGTGAAAAAAACGATTGCTTGAATGATCTGATTTTTAATATATAATTGGTTGAAAATTTAGTGGGAAAGTGAACTCCTCTGATTTTTTCATACATTAACATTAGCAAGATTTGACCATAAATGAATGTGACAAAATAAGTATAATTTAATATTTTGTGTACAGAATGACCAAAAAGATGTATAAAACGAAATAATGGAAAAATATATAGGGAGGGACACTGGGAATATAATTATAGCGGTTTTAAATGGGTAAAAGCATACGATTCCAAAACCTGAGGCGCAAACCTCCTCAAGTAGAATTTGTAAGTCTTTTCAGAAGGCAAGGAAAAATTCACGATATAATTGCAATTTTTCAAACGTTACCTCAAAATCATAAAGTATTGGTATTATAGTATTCAAATACCTGAAACATCATATATGCCATATTATTGAAGGTAGTATACCTAGGTTAAGGGAGATGACCCTTTAAATCAGTAAGGCGTTTGAAAGGCTTCAGCTTCATAGATGGTTTTTAAGCATTGATGTGAAAAAGAACCAAAATCATTTATGTTACTTAGAAGCTTGGAATATATTTTTGAGAATAATCTTATATGATACAATAGATTTTTAAGAGTTATGTCCCTTTACCTAGGTCTACTTCTTTAATGCAACGTCTGGATGAAATGAAAACGCTGCAACTTATAAGCAAGACAGCACTACATTGGCAAGCATAATCTGAAGTAAATTGGAGAAAGCGGGAAAATCTTGAATCTAGAAAGAAGGCAATACCTTGTTGCATGTATTTATAATTTTCAGCAATTGTAGGTGTTTCCTGTTGTCCCTTTTATTTCAACACTTAGATAAAACAAATAAACAAAAATGAATACAAATTCTTCAAAAATGAAGCACTAGCAATATGACCCCCACAAACATTAGGTATTATAAGGTGCACCGGGAGGGTTGGTATGATTTGCTCCATGCATAACAATCATTTGTCATTCTCGATTCTAAGTTGTTGGGGGGACCAATGAATTTTGTAAAATTAAAAAAAAATGGTACTCTCCTAAAAAATGGCCGGCTGCACAACATTAGCAGTAAACTTCGATTATCATCATAATATCATTTAAATCTTAAGTTTGGGGCAGCATGATGGAATTCACCTGCACCGATGGATAGAGCCTTTGAAAAAAGGTTCCTATTTGGCTCTCAGGTTATTTTTTGCCATTTTGTTTGTGAAGTCCTACTTTTAGCTTCATCATACATTAGGACCTACGTCTTATTTATTACTTACCACACACCAATCATTATTTAAGAAATAATTCATGGCAGGTATATGGTTAATGGAAATAGTGTTGTTTGTCATCCCGTTTACTCATATTCCGATACCATTTGCGCATGTGCAAAATATATGGTTATCGAGTATTAAACTGGTTGACGATTAACAAGAGCCATGTTAGAATGGTTAATGATAGTGCATCAATTAATGGTTTTGTCTATATATTCTTTCCCTATACAAAAGCCTTTGGAGGTTATGTTGTTTTTAAAGGGTACACTATCATTCTGCTCATCAAACTGTTAATCGTCCTTTTGGGAGCAGCCATTTTTGGGACAGCTCGATTGATGTCAAGATAAAAATAAATATAAAGCAACATCTGAAGTTCAAAGATAAAAATATATCGGCAAACGAATACCGAAGCAAAATTGATGAAAGGGGATCGAAAATCACGGCAAATCATATCCAACACGAATTGAGCTACCATGACAAAGACGAATCAAATAACAAGAATGAACAAGAACGTCACAAAACTAAAGCACTAACAGTGTAAACCCTTAAAAAAACTTGAGGTATCATCAGATGCTCCGGAAGGGTAAGCATGATTTGCTCCACACGTGGCACCCATCACACTAATGAATATTTATTACCACTGGGCCGATGCCTCTGCTGGTGGACTATCCCCAAGGGTAATCACCAACCATGTAGTCAGTACTTCGGTGCTGACCTGAAAACCGATTTTATTGAAAATTGTTATATCTGAACTTTACAAAATTTTGACTAAGGAGTATCTCCTTCATGCATAGCTCTGTCCTTAGCTGAATTTAGGCTATATATTTAGATCATTTTGGTTATTTGTTCTCTATCAGCTTTTACACGTTATTCGGTTAATGAACTTCCAAATGTTTCGGTTTGATCTGATGACACATAAGTTGTCGAAATGGGTATATGCAGAAAATAAATTAACAGTAACTTCGGTATTTTGTTATCCATAACCACCTCGCAACACTTATTTGTTCTTATATCGTGTAAAATTGGCCTCAATTGAAAATCACATTAAACGATTTTTCTGTGAAACAATTTAGACAATTAAAATCAAACGGCCACAATAGCCTTTGTGTGGTCTACTGTAAAAATAGAGTTTTCGGGTACTCACTTTTTCTAAGATCAATGCCAGCTGTCTTAGTAGTCTCAGAGAAAAAGGCATATGAATATTTTTACTATAGTTTTACACTGAACCTATAGTAAAAATATTCATATGCCTTTTTCTCTGAGACTACTAAGACAGTTGAAATCAAGCTCTATCATAAATACCTAAATACCGAACATAATGTAAATATAGTTTCTACCTTTGGCCAATAATTCTTCGGTAGTCCTTCTATAAAAAGTGTTTTAAAGTCTACACTTTATCCAAGAAAGCTGCAAGCCGGAAAGGTGGATAAAAATTTGATGAATAGGGAACACTTTCAGAGACTACAAAAGTAACGTAACATTGTATATGGATGTTGCCTCACTATAATTGTAATGCGAAAATGCCACATTCCTCTGAAGGTTAGTTGTAGAAACCTTTTCAAGCATTCACTCTCTGACGAATGCATGAAGGAAAAACAACAAATAAAATCAAGATTCTGAATGTGAAAAAACAATAGATTTATCTTCATTTCATACTATGTTTCGAAACTGCTTAAAATGATACTCAAAATAGAATAAAACAATAACCTAAGGAAGAATATCCTAGATTCATTCTCCCAATACGTGTTTGATCTCTTATCATAAACGAATGTAAACAATAGCATAAATCTCAGAAAGATCCTAAAAAATCCTAAAATAAACCATGGATCATTCTAATCCACATTTAAAAAGGAACAATGCAAATCGATTTTGAAATGACCAGAAGTTTGGTATGGGTCTTCGTCATTCCGTTGACCCAGTGCTTTCGGTGCTGACCAGAAAGCCGATTCTATTTGGAACCTTACAATTTATAAATTTTTGTAAATTTTGTTGAAACTAATGAGTATCTCCCTCTTGCAAAGATCTGTCCTTAGCTGATTTTTGCTTTCCATTTAGATTATACTGGTTATTTGTTCTCTATCAGTATTTAAACATATTTGAGTTGATGGTCTTCCCAATGTTTAGATTTTATCTCCACTAAATTAACAGAAGTTATCGAAATGAGCAAACGCAGGAACTAAATTCACAGTAATTTCGGTGTTTAGTTATTTGTTACCACTGGGTCGATGCCACTGCTGATGGATTGTTAGTCCACGATGGTATTCACCAGCCCATTGTAGGTACTTCGTTGCTGACCAGAAAGCCGATTGTATTTGGAACCTTACAATGTCTAAATTTTTGTAAATTTTGTTAAAACTGAGGAGTATCTCCCTCATGCAAAGCTCTGGTCTCAGCTGATTTTGGCTTTCCATTTAGATCATATTGGTTATTTGTTCTCTATCAGTTTCTTTACATTTTTGAGTTGATGGTCTTCCAAACATTTAGATTTTATCTGCATGGAGAAACATAAGTTGTCGAAATGCGCATATGCAGAAACTAAATTCACAATAACTTCGGTGTTTAGTAATTTGTTACCATTGGGTCGATGCCACTGCTGGTGGACTTTTAGTCCCGAAGGTATTCACCAGCCAATTTGTTGATACATCGGTGCTGACCAGAAAGCCGATTCTATTTGGAACTTTACAATATCTAAGTGTTTGTAATTTTTGTTGAAAATAAGAAGTAGCTCTGTCCTTAGCTGATTTTGGCTTTCGATTTAGATCATATTGGTTATTTGTTCTCAGTTTTTAGAAATTTTTGAGTAAATGGTCTTCCAAATGTTAGAAAGGTTTTAAGAAACATAAGTTGTCGAAATGCTTATATGCAGAAACTAAATTCACTGTAGCTTCGTTATTTAGTTATCCGGTATTAATGCTCCTGATAGTGAAACAGGTAATTTGCATGCTAATTAGACACCATAGTAATATCAATACTGCGCTGCATTATGATTTAAAGTTTTCACATTGCTACTCTTTTCAATCAAGATGTTTAATTGTTTCGTGTGAAAGCTATGAATTATGTTTTGTAGCAACCAGCAGAAAGTCAAGCTTCAAAGACTTTGTGCTCCTGTTGCTGTAAATCCGGACCAATAACTGGACTGCTGAGACTTGAAAAGTCAGGATATGTTCCTGGAGAGGCTATATACTTACAAGGGGAAGTTCGGAATTCGTCTTGTATCGCATGTTCGGTCGAAGTCAAATTAGTAAAGGTGAGTGCTTCTAAGGTCAATGCACTGCTGAATATTTTTATGCTCTCGTCTGTAGGTTTAAATCACTATTTTTTACTCTTGTCTTTTCACTATATGTACGTTTCAAACTCTCATGCAGGATATTACAGTTTCTACCCAACAAATCAATTTGAAATATTATCTGAAGCTTAAAATAAGTAGGATAGGTTACACTGTCTCTCCCAATTTAATGTCCGTCATTCTTCTACTTCCTGGATACTGATTAATTGATTAATATATTTAGTACAAAATGAATTTTCACGCAGTTTCTGTAAAAAATGAAGGCAAGTCACCCTTATCAAATCGTCACATTTTCTTTAATTCACTAAGTAAAAGACAAATTTGAACTTCTTAAATTAGAAAATAAATGTTTCGGATAACAAAGTTAATTTGTTATCGATATGCTGTAATGCATACACCATGAATCTTAAGCGAATGTAGATATTCTTGTTGCATGTATTAACTTATTCAATTTCAAAATAATGAAATAAAAATACATATGTTATAATGGTGTTTCAGATGACCTTTGATTCACGGAACACTAATAACTTCATCAACATTGAAACATAATTCCAGCGAGTCCATTTCGCACGGACTTCTTATTTGCACTGTGATTGGTACACCCCACACAGACTCTTTTCAATTTACCCAGACTTTGGACTCAACTACCTTGGAAATAATTTCACTCAATTCTTTTTCACAGCAATTGTCACTGATGTGCTCACAATATTTGTAATTTGTAGTATTTGTGTATACTCATCTCATTCTTGTGATGGAACCTACATTTTAATTTCAATGCTTAGTGACATGATGAATCTAATTTTAAATAATTTAAAAAAGCCAGTCTCGTACTCTTTTTACATGTAAGAACATGATATACCTTCTCGCACAATAGAAAAGACGCATTTGCGCTTTTACTTTTATACATCATACCTCTATGGTTTACAAAATGCCATAGATCACTGAATTTTCATTGTTGTTTTATTAGCATTAGAGTATAATCATTATAATCATGAATACTGACTACATAGCAAATCAATATCAGTGTGCAAGTACCCTTAAGCATCTTTTGAAGTACTAATCGGACAAAAAAAAACTGAAAAAATTATCAATGTAAAACGACATCTAGTTGCAGAACCTTTACATATAACATAAATATTGGGATGGGACAGATAAACGCGAGGTTTTTGTACCAATTAACCGGTTTAACCTTACCGCTGGCTTTTGCTAGTATCGGTAACAAGTCTTGTTGTCCCGAGTTTATATCGTTGTTTACGTTTATTTTTTGTCTTATTTGTGTTTTTCATGTGTTTTTCCCTGGCAGATTGTAGCATGTAATTGTAATCTTCAGCCATTGTAGATGTTTTCTGTTATCCCCTTTATTACATTGACAACAAGTAAGAAAACGTACCCAAACGTGACATCTAGAGAAGCTGGTTTAACGAATTGACCAAAGAGAAATAAATATTTCGATATACATCAAAGTACATGAAGGTTATTCATGAAGGTAATTTCCTTTATTTTTACAAATTTCGGAACTTCGATTCAATAATTTCAATTCCTAACACCAGCAGATATATTGTGATCTTGTTTGGCAATTTCGATCTGATCACGATCTGGACAGTCTTAACACAATTTTGTTAAGACAATTTAAGATATAAAGTTTGTTTTGAAGATAATTGATTTCAAGGACAATCATATTTGCTATGTATTAATTGTGCATCTCACTTCTGTATCTGTTATATTTGCAATATTTAAACACAATATTTGAATTGACCCAAATTGCTAACTATTATACTCACAGTTTTCTCGGCTTGTATATGTTGGAATGATTGCATATTTAGTCAGAAGCTTGATTATGATGAGTTGTAACGTGTAAGCTATTTTCGAGTCTGTTATATTGCTACGTCCTGTTTGCCGATATGTTGAAGTTTTACTATAAAACACTATTGATGAGAAATTTTCATGACAGTTTTCTCAGCTTGTACTTGTTGGAATGATTTCATATTCAGTCAGAAGCTTGATTATGATGAGTTGTAACGTGTAAGCTATTTTCGGGTCTGCCGTGTTGCTGCTTCCCATTTTCCGATATGCTGAAGTTTTCCTAAAGCACACCATGGATGAGAAATTTTGGTCACAGTTTTTTTTCAGCTTGTTTATGTTTGAATAATTTCATATTTAGTCAGAAGCTTGATTATGATGAGTTGTAACGTGTAAGCTATTTTTGGGTCTGTTGTATTGCTACCTCCTGTTTGCCGATATGTTGAAATTTTACACTATGGATAAGAAATTTGGTCCCAGTTTTCTCAGCTTGTATATGTTGGAATGAATGATTTCATATTTGGTCAGAAGCTTGATTATGATGAGTTGTAACATGTAAGCTATTTTCGGGTATGCCCTGTTGCTACGTCCTGTTTTCCGATATGTTGAAGCTTTACTATAGCACACTATGGATGAGAAATTTTGGTCACAGTTTTCTCAGCTTGTTTATGTTGGAATGATTTAATATTCGGTCAGAAGCTTGATTATGATGAGTTGTAACGTGTAAGCTATTGTCGGATCTGTCGTATTGCTACTTCCTGTTTGCCGATATGTTGAAGTTTTACTATAACACACTATGGATGAGAAATTTTGGTCATTTTTTTACCTTTTATATGTTGGAATGATTTCATATTTGGTCAGAAGCTTGATTATGATAAGTTGTAACGTGTAAGCTATTTTCGGGTCTGAAGTGTTGCTACTTTCTGTTTGCCGATATGTTGATTACATTGGCAAACGAATACCGAAGAAAGAACAAAGAAAGGGGAAATTTTAAAATCCAAAATCACGGCAATTGAAGTTTTACTATAACAGACTATGGATGAGAAATTCAAATTTGGTCTGGAGCTTTATAATAATGAGTTGTAACGTGTAAATTATTTTTAGGTCCGCCGTATTACCACTTCCTGTTTGCCAATATGTTGACGTTTTACAATAACCCTTTATGGATGAGAATTTTTCGTCACAGTTTATTTGGCTTCTATAATTGGGAATGATTTCAAATTTGGAATAATGAGTTGTAATGTGTTAGCCATTTACATGTCTGTTGTGCATGCACTTCCTGTTTGCCGATTCTTTGATGTTTAACTATAACTAAACTAATGCTGTATTACCACTTCCTGTTTTCTTGGCTCGTATGAGCGGGGGCGATTTCAAATTTGGTCTTGACAACTGATTAAAGAATTGTATTACACTTTTGAAGTGGGGGTATTCATTTGTGGCCCAGTGGACCACAGTACTTCTAGTTTTATTTTTTATTACTTTGTGGGTGAATACATTTTTTTTCATTTTTTATTCTAGGTCATATAAGAACCAAACTTGGCCATAATAGTCCTTTTGAGGTCCCTGTTAAAAAGTTTTCCACAAAAATTTATCCAAGAAACCCGCCAGCGGGGAGTATAGCTTTAACATTTGGTGAAATGCAAAAAGATATTTAAAAATTCTCGCCCCTATAACTTTTGATACAGCTGGAACCATACTTGACGAAAATAGTCCTTGATTGTCCCCTCCAAAAAGTTGTTTTTTGGGTTCGCACCTTCTTGAAGATGGCAGGAAGCGGGATACATAGTTCTACTTGAGAGCACTTTAAGAGATTACTGAGCCGATTGGAACCAAACTTGACCACAATATTCCTTGAGTGGTACCTACAAAATGAATGTTTTTCAGGGTCGCACATCAACCAAGATAGCCGCGAGCGGGAAACATAGTTTAGATTTTATCTGCACTGAAGAGACATAAGTTGTCGAAATGCGCATATGCAGAATCTAAATTCACAGTAACTTCGGTATTTAGTTATTAGACATTGGATCCTATGGAAAAACGCATTGATAGATCTTCACTGAAACTAATGGGCAGATTGGAAACAATCTTGGCCACACTATTCCATAGACGGTCTCTTCAAAATGTTGTTTTTCATGTTCGCACATCATCAAAAATGGCCGTCAGCGGGAAACATAGTTTAATCATTGGATCTGATAGGAAAACACATTTAGACGGCTTCTACTTTAAAACTGTTGAGCAAATTAAAACAAATCTTGGATTGGCAACAATAATTGGTTAATAGTCCTTCCGTCTAAGTTGCCTACAGGTCAGTATCTTATTCTAAATGGTTGTCAGCGGGAAACATAGTTTTTTAAACACATTGTTTTCCTATTTCTCAGTAGAATCTCATCTGAGACTACTGAGCCAACTTAAACTAAGCTACAAAAGGTTCCAAAGTTGGTCCCCTCCAAATGTTGTTTTGCAGCTTCCATGCAGGATGCGTAAGGCCACCAGCGGTAAACATAGTTTTAGCATTGGACCCATAGGAGAGCACATGTAGAGATCTTTAACAAGTTTAGGAGAGGCTGGTGTCTTAATTTAGAATTCGATTGTTCTTTCTGATTTCGTTTCTATTCATAAATGAAATTAAAATGATAAATTTTATTTTAGAGTAAATTAAAAGATCTTCTGTTCTGAACCCACTGAGCAAAGCGGAACCCAACTTGACAAAAGTAGCCATTTTGAGGTCCCTTCAAAAACAAATTCATGTTTACATCTCATTCAAGATTGCTGCCAGCATGAAACATTGTTTTATCATTAGGCCCTGTGGTAAAACACACTTTGAATCTTTTGAGCCAATTTGAACCAAATTTTGCCACCGTATTCCATAGATGGTCTCCTCCATCTCATTCGTTTTTTACAGGTTAGCAAGTTGGCCGACAGCGAGAAACTTAGTTATAACATTGGCCACACAATAAGATATTTTCTCCTCTGAAAATACTTAGGTAATTTGACGCAAACTTGGCTAAAAACTTGTCTGTTATGTTGGCATCCCATGTAAGATTGTCGCCAGTATGAAAAGCAGTGACATTAAGGCCTAATGGGTGAATGTATTCAGAGATATCCTCTAAAAGTTTTGAGCAAAATTAGTCGTCCGTTGGTCTTGTCCCCTTCAAACCATTGTTTTTTTCTTCAGGTTTTACACTTATCCAAGATGGCTGCGTGCGGGGAACATAGTTTAACACTGGACCCTATTGGAAAACGCATTTTCTTCTCTGAAAATACTTAGCCGATTGGACCCTAACTTGGCCAAAATAGTCCTTAGATGGTAAAATTTAAAAAAGGGTTTTCAATTTCACACTTTTTACCGGATAACTACAGTATGGAAGGAAACATATTAGTAGTTTAACATAGAACCCTCTTGAATAACTTTCAAAGGTCTTTAAAACACTCTGCATATTGGATGCGTATTTTGCACTTTGGTCTTTTTGTGAAAGACTGGCTATGTAAGTCAATGTCCACATTAAAATGAACGATACAGGCCCCTGAGAGCGTCTTGTTATGTTAGCTATAGTTTACGTGGCAAAACAGGCTCTCAAGAGCCTGATGTCTTAACTTGCAAATCATTTGTTCCTTCTGACTTCGTTTCTATTCATAAATGAGATAAAATGGATAACAGAAAGCATCTACAATGACTGAAAATTATAATTACATGCCACAATTTTCTAGGGAACTACAAAAGAAAAACACAAATAAGACGAAAGACAAGCGTAAACAACGGTACGAACTCGAGACAGCCGGACTTGGTACCGGCACTAGCAAAAGCCAGTGGTAGGGTTAAACTGGTCGGTAGGAGGCCAGTATGTGTGTAAATGTATCAGGTAACTAGATCTCAAAGCCAATTTAACGGATGCAAGAAGAGTATCTTGTCGATATCCCCTATAAGAATGTAAGTTACGTCCCAGCTTTTCTTGATTTTTAATCAGTTTCTGACATTTTTTAACAAAATTTGCGTAAAAATGAGGATTAGAAATGTCCTAAGTAATGAACTGTTTGCAAGTAACGTCATATAGAGATATCAAATGTTCATTATATCCCCGTCGTGGACCTCAAAATTTAACACAGAGAGGCCTATGTACATATTTCGTCGTTCATAGAGATCGACAAGTGTTGCAGCAAAAAATATTTTTCTTAATTAATATGCAGTTTTCTTCAAATTATCGTGCTTCCATTTTGCATTTTCATGGATGTATGCAATTTATATTTTAAGAAATGTGGACAAAAAAAAAATTACCATTTTTTCAAATTCCCCAATTTTAAATAAGTCACGTGGTCAGCATTTCATAACACCACTGCCTGACCTACATTCCAAGGTGTGTTAAGAAAATAAACCTTATAAAATAAAGATTATAAACCAGCTATAGAATGCATAGTTACTTTGTGCATGTGAATGCAAGTTTGCACATGTGGCACTTGTTCCTTTAAATGCGCTTGAACGATTTCGAAAGTACAACTGAAGAAATGGATTCGTAGCTTCTATTGTTATTTCAATAATACGAAAGCGGGACCCCAGTCTATTCGCTATTTGCATGATTTCTCAGTTGTCTATTTATTTTCAGCATAACAATTATACCATTGGATTCAATATTCTCCAATGACGGCAGTATTAAACAATTATACCATTGGATTCTATACTCTCCAATGTTGCACATGATTCACGAACCATTTGATTTTCAAGGGGCTTGACTAGCAACTGGGGTGAAAAAAAGTAGTCTAGCCCTCACTAAACGTTTTAGTTACTCTGTGCATGAGAATGCATGTTTGCACAAATAATACGAACCGGCTTTACTTTCCCTGAAAAATGCGATTGAACGGTTTCGAAAGTAGAACTGACGAAATTGATTCATAGCTTCTCTTGTTATTTCAATAATACAAAAGCGCGATCTGTTCGCTATATGCATGATTTGGCAGTTGTCTGTATATTTTCGTTTGCTTCTAGTATAACAATTGACCCTATATATATCAGCGTTACTAGATAATTGGGAGATGACTCCAACAGACTTGTATATATTATAAAATTTCTTAAATGTATTCAACAACTTATGTATCCTGTTGTAAAAGGTTGGCTATGATAGTAAAGTTACATTCATTAAAATCGTCAAGAGTAGAACAAACGCTTGCGAATCGTACTAGTTTAGAAATATAACCATCGTCAAGGCATTTTATTTGCTTACCAAGAAAATTACAGAATTACTGCTTTTTTGTATTTTTTTATTTAAAAGCTTGTTGTTCACATATACATATTTTGCAATTAATATATATTGAAAAACTAATATATAGCTTCAAAGAGGGATAATATATACATATATCTATATATTTTTTAAAATTAATTGTACCATTAAAACTTATAAAACTGGTATATTGTTAACAGCAGCGGTCACAATAGGTGATCCCTCTGCCCCTCCAATACCCCAACCAGAATGGAGAATAATTAAGTTTTATAGAAATAAACATGTTGTTTCGCAAAGACAGAAAAATGCATAGAGGTAAATTGCTTCACTCATTCTAAATTATCACACACAAACTCAATCATACTTGCAATACAAAAATAATTTTATATCAAAATATTCATGGGGTGCACACATACCATTGAGTTATTGTTATTGATGCTTTCGCTATGGTTATGTTTATTTTATTGCTATTATCATACTCAGCTTTGTTACTATATAATGTTATTGCTATTATCATACACGCAAATAAGTAAGAAGAGAATTTGTTTCAACGTCCGTCAGTCTGTTCGTTTGTCCATCGTCCAAATCTTTACCCATAGGTAATATTTGACCCTCTAGAGAGTAATTTTTTCAATTTCTTTTAAGAATGGCAAGTATCATTAAACCTTGCACCTGGTATTTTTCAGATTGATTCGTAAAATGTTGAAAAAATGACACAACTACAATTGGTATTTTTTAACCGAAGCACATATATGAAGAATACTCGTTCGTTTGTATCTCACAACCTAGCAGAATTTCTGTTTCAAATTCTTATTAGAAATATGAATCGGTGCACTTTTAATTTTTAAATTCTATGATTTTACAGTTTTTAGACGTAGATTTGCTAATTAACGGATCTCTAAATAACCATAAGTCAGATTCCATTTCCCCCGAACTTCCATCTTCGATTGGTGAATCTTTACTTGTTTTTTTAATAATTACTAATTTTAGAGGTGCACCAAGCAAAACGATAGCTTATTTTTTAATCTGCATTCAATTATCACTGTAATGGTGAATAAAAGGATAAGGAGTAAATGCACATGAGACAAAGTCTCTACAAATACATGGTAAAAAACAACGCTTTTATTGTTGTTCTTCATCTTATCATACCAAAACTGAACTGATATCTTGTTCCCATGATCAAATTGTGTATCTTTTAAAAAAGTCATTTTTAAAAAAAAATTCACCTGATTTCTTTCCACAACTTCAATTGAAATGTTATGGGTTGAAGCAGCTCTAGTTATTAAGGTAGTTTTACTGATATTTCAACTATACAACTACTACATGAATGCTAAAGCCAGTGATACTAGATAATGCTATTGCTAATATGGTGGAACTTCGATGGCTCGAACTGCAATAACTCGAACACCATGGATGTCCCGAACCCTTTTACTTGTCCCTTTGTTCAAGTTTAAACATAGTTCGACCTTGATTACTCGAACACCCCTCTAACTCGAACTGTTTTCATCGGCCCCTTGAGTATTCGAGCCCTCGAAGTTCGACTGTATATATATTAAAAGATTATTGATTTTGCAGTCA
>MJUU01005094.1:10587-27547 GCA_002080025.1 Modiolus philippinarum
TTCTGATAGTAGTATTCCGACATATTCGTCATATAATTGCTACTTTTCACAACTCATTCGGTACTGTCGTGTGGTTTGTATGATGAATTTGTGAACAAGGTGAATTTTTTACTTCAAAAATGTATACACTAAGTTTGGGGGAAAGGGGGTCGCATCTCGATTTTAAAATAAGCAAATCATGAAATCTCGGACATGTTTGCGAAGCGTCCCGATCCCGGAAGATTGTATTTAAGAAACCAATTTTTGCCAATCCAGATAAATTTTACAATAAAATCCGGATTAACGGGATCTAAAAACACCCCTTTCCCGTGTCCCGACGGCATTTTCATCCCGAATTCCCGGTCCTAAAAAAGGCAATCTCGATTTCCCGAAGTTAAAAATGGCCAATCCCGGCGTCCCGAAAATAGTTCTCCCTCCTGTTTTTATTTGTTCACCTACTGCTTCAATTGTCATAACAAACAAATTTCGTTCGTCACCATGATCTGATATATTTTTTATGATTTTACATCACAAACAAGTAAACCGTTGGACATTTTTAAATAGATCCAAAGGTTATTACCAAACTCACAAATGGCTATTTTGACAACACTGGATTTATCATTAGCAGGTTGACGGATTCAGTAATTCCGAAGATCATGCTTACCTTACCGGAACACCTGATGATTCCGCCAGCTTTTATGGAGTTTTACACTTTAAGGATGTAGTAAGGTGAAATTTTATAAATCTACGATTTTAGATTGATACCCTAAATGGAAAGAGCATTGTTAAAGGAATAAAGTAGTCTAAAAATATTGATAGGTAATGGACCTTGTTTTCAAGATATTTCACATTTTTAAAAAAATGGCGGGAAAGGTTCTCTTGGACTTTTACCTTAGAAAAGCATGGATACATCATTGATTTGTTTCACATGCATACCTGCCAACTGAACCGATTCGTCGGGTTACACCCGTAATTTTGACCCTTCACCCGCATTTCTAATGACACCCGCTGTGTCACGGAATTGGTTACGTTCACCTGGAATGACTTGGAATTATGCCGTACTGGAATCGTGCCATATATTAGAAAATAAAAGCATTGGGAATCATCGGGAGTATTCAATTCTTTTGAAGTATTCTGAATCGATGTAAACAAATAGACAACGTGAATTCTTAGAAAATATTCAATTAACACTAATTATACCCCACGCAACGAAGTTGCGTAGGGTATATAGTTTTTTACTGGTCCTTCAGTCTGTCCGTCTGTCATCAAGTGGGTACACCATTTGTCTGGATAACTCCTCCTACAGTTTTTAAATTAGCTAACACTTACCAGGCGGACGATGCCTTTTGGCATCGTGGACCCTGTGGTTACTTTTATGTCCCTCATGATATTCCATACATTGGAGATTGAAACTTAGCGATTGCGTTGAGTTATTTATATAGTTGATTGCCTTCTCGTATATGTGATTTAGACTTGCTCAGTAATGCTGACACGTATTTTATTGGAGCAAATTAAAACGAATATTTCTTTTAGTAACAGTCGCTGTTTTATTTTGGTTTACTTAACGTCGATTGTTGACATTAAAACATTTACCTTTACTTCTGCAAAACTAAAATTACTAGTACTATTGAAAGAGAAAATATACAGGTGATTTGCAATGACAGTAGATTACAGGAAATATAGAAAGCAAAATATCAAAGTCGAAAGAAAAAGCAAAAACGAGAATATCACACGGTAATCTTGGCTTACCGAAAAAAAAATTGCTCATAGTCATAGAACAATGGAACTTTTGTTTTTGATACAAGAAATATAAGCAAACCGTAATGGACGAGCCACTTGTGGGCGAGTCCATTATTGGAGCAAATATTTCTTGTATCAAAAACAAAACTTCTATTATTCTTTTTATCGGTAATTAACTAAATCATTCAGCAGATGAATGTTAATTTTCAACAAATCATGAAATTGACTATTGATTAGTAAAAGAATTTGTACGATCCGGTAAGAGTCTCTATAGATCGATGTATATTTCTTTGTTTCATTGATTCTGATTGACAAAGTAGGCGTGGTCTAAGATACTTTTTGCCAATATTTTTTCGTATTCGGGCAGTAGCAAATACTGAAAAATATTTGCTTCGTGAGATCAAAGGAAACTCATACATATTACCGATAAATGCATATAAATCTAAGCTACCCACGACTCTTTATTGATAAACCAGGATTAACGGTCGGTAAAGCGGATTTTTCTATAGGATTTAATAATAGTGAGTTACCTGTCTTTTTCAGCATTACCGAGGGTACAAAATACCAGTCTGGTCTTGAGATTGTGGTGGGATCATCGGTTTTCAGCAAAATATTGGAAATATGTTCATATCCAAATATAAATATTATAGGGTGTTGTCCAAAACGAAGTCTAAATACATTTCCATATTGTTGTCGCAGTTCTTTCAATAGAACGTATACATCGTTTGCCTTTCCAATTTGTATTAGATTTCCTATGATTGGCCATGCTGTTGGTCCTGGTGGGTAATTAGGTGGATCACGACTGCCAATGACGTAAACAAGAATAGCTATGACAAGTAGCAATACTAATGTTGGCATCAGTACAGAGCTAAAACTGCTAATGTTTGGTATTGCCATGGTGACGTTAACCTTTACTTAATAACTGAAAAGGAAAGAAAATGAGGTTCTAAATGCAAATCCTGTATCGCTTACCTGGACGTTAACCTTTACTTAATAACTGAAAAGGAAAGAAAATGAGGTTCTAAATGCAAGCCCTGTATCGCTTACCTGGAATTTTGAGTCCTATTTTTAAAATTAAATTTCAAACTGATTTGTATGATGAGGTAAAAATATGGCCAACAGGATGATAGCTGTCACCTAATCACTAAGTGATTTAAATTGATTTAGTAGTTTGAAATTAATGGATGAATAAATGCTGAAATGAAAGTATATAGAGTAAATGCACATGAGACAAAGTCTATACAAAAACATGGTTAAACAAGCAAAGGAATAATGTTTTTATTGTTGTTTTAATGGTGACTTCAATATAAGGAACAGCATCAATGTCCTTTAACCTTACAATAAACAAAAAAAAAAAGGATATGGAGTAAATGCACATGAGGTAAAATCTCCACAAATACAGCTAATTCTTCTTCTGCTATTTGTAGGGATTTTCTTCCATGCATATTTATATAATATTCATTTATTTCTTCGTTTCCATGCATTTTCCCATACGGTTTTCTCATTAACACAAAAGTCTCATTTTCAAAAGTATTCTATTCCAGGACTATCTTTGATTGACTGGTTGACTGATTTGGGTTTAACGTCACTTTCAGCAGTATTTCAGCTATCTCATGACAATCAGTTTTAGTAATGGAGGAAGCCGGAGTGCCCTAAGAGAACCACCGACCTTGGGCAGGTAACTGACATACCTTATCACTTACGATTGTAAGTCGAGTGCACCCTTTTGTGTGACGTACAAAGTGGGGTGCGAACTCATACCGCAGTGGTGATAGACTACAGTGGTTGTCGTAGGTAGTGGAACTACCTCAACCAGTCGGCCACCCAGGCCCCGACTATCTTTGAAAACACTTTCCACATTCTTAAAGCAAGTTTCCCGCGAGGAACCATCTCAGGTAAATATCAAATTATAATTTAAAACCCTAAAAACCAACGATTGGTTCCAAATAGTATTTAATAAACGCATTTCAAATAAGCAGTGAAATTATATTACCCTCTCACACTATTGCTAAGGGTAAGGTGCAAATGTACAACTATTAACAGAAAATTTAAAATGTGACAATCCATGGACTATTAGGATCAAATATGGTTAAAATAGGACTAATTATACCCCACACAACGAAGTTGCGGAGGGTATATAGTTTTTGACTGGTCCGTCAGTCCGTCCGTCCGTCCGTCATCAAGTGGGTACACTATTTGTCCGGATAACTCCCCCTACAGTTTTTAAGCTAGGAAGTTTTTACTTTGCAGGTTGATTGTCCACATATTAAAGATGTACATACTACTTGGATTTTGATTTTTGATAATTTTTAACCAAACTACACATTGTTGAACTTTGTAATTTTTATGCATTATATTGCATATAGGGTACACCATTTGTCCGGATAACTCCTCCTACAGTTTTTAAGCTAGGGAGTTTTTATTATACCCCACGCAACGAAGTTGCGGAGGGTATATAGTTTTTGACTGGTCCGTCAGTCCGTCCGTCTGTCATCAAGTGGGTACACTATTTGTCCGGATTTTTTACGCTAGGAAGTTTTTATTTCGCAGGTTGATTGTGAACATATCAAAGATGTGCATACTACTTGGATTTTGATTTTTGATCATTTTTCAGCAAACTACACATTGTTGAACTTTGTCATTTTTATCCATTATATTGCATAAAGAGTACACCATTTGTCCGGATAACTCCTCCTACAGTTTTTAAGCTAGGAAGCTTTTATTTTACAGGTTGATTGTGCACATATTAAAGATGTGCATACTACTTCGATTTTGATTTTTGATAATTTTTCAGCAAAGTACACATTGTTGAACTTTGTCATTTTTATGCATTATATTGCATATAGGGTACACCATTTGTCCGGATAACTCCTCCTACAGTTTTTAAGCTAGGAAGTTTGTATTTTGCTGGTTGATGGTGCACAAATCAAAGATGTGCATGCTACTTGGATTTTGATTTTTGATAATTTTTCAGAAAACTACACATTGTTGAACTTTGTCATTTATATGAATTATATTGCATAAGGGGTAAATCTTTTGTCCGGATAACTCCTCCTACAGTTCATTAGATAGGAAGTTATTATTTTGCAGGTCGATTGTGCACATATCAAAGATGTGCATGCTACTTGGATTTTGATTTTTGATATTTTTTCATAAAACTACACATTGTTTAACTTTGTCATTTTTATGCATTATATTGCATATAGGGTACATTATTTGTCTGGATAACTCCTCCTACAGTTTATAAGATAGGAAATTTACAGGGTACTCCATTTGCCCGGATAAATCCTGCTACAGTTTTTAAGATATTTTACACGATGTTTGTGCATCTGTAAGAAATGTGCAAACTACTTGGATTTCAATTTTTGATAATTTTGAGATAATGCAGGATTATCCGATATGTGGGGGCGTGGGGTATGTGAGCTTGCTCACTAAGGTTCTTTAATTCTTTAAGAAGACATATTCTTCGAATGTATTCCTCTTAGGGTCTTATGATTAATCCCCTCCCCGATCAATATCAATTTGGATGATATTGCCTTACCCGATATATATTTCAAGGTGAAAAAAGTTATAATACTGTGACAAGATCTACAAACGTTTTCCCGAAGTGATCAGTTTTAATTTATGCCCCCTCCCCTTGCAGCAATCTTGAACAGAAGTGGACTCCTAGTGTATTTTAATTTCTTTTCTTAGTATAAAAAGATTGTATATTTGTTTTATTGCCACGGTATAGCATTTCAAATAATTTGTTAAGAGATGTGACATATTTTGCTATGTTATCTAAAGTTTTCCACACCCCCAAAAGAAATCAGCAATACAATATACACTATTGAAACAAGTTACTTGTACATGATAATACCATGGAACTCTAAAAGATAGTTACTGGAAAGTTAGCTAATTCTCAAAAAGTTCATGGCAACGAGGGACGTGTGGCAATTTATGGACCGGTGGTCACCTCAAAAATAGTATATGGACCGAAGAGAAGCTGTGGTCCATATATTATTTTTGCGTGACCACAAGTAGTATGGTAGCAATCAATGAAAAAGACGCTTAGTTTTCGACTTTAATGCACCCACCTGACATGTAGGTAATTATTGTTTTAAATGAAAGTCAAATGATTAATTTATCAGTTTAAAGCGGTCGTAACGAAATTGTATGGTACGTTTTTCTGTAATTTGACATTTATTTTAAAGTTTTGGTAAAAACTGATATGTATGGTACTGTGGGGAATCGATTAGAACTGTTGTAAATGAACTTTAATGTGAGTTGATCTATATTCTATTTGTAAAGTTAAAGCTATTCAACATAACGTCTTTAAAGTTTTTAAAATATATTTATAGGTTCCATTATGAGTGAGGCTTGTAGCTTGTTATCAAATCGAGCTATTTAAGTACACAATAATAATTAACGAGCTTCAGCGAGTTAATTTTTATTTGTAATTAAGTAGCGAGATTTTATAACTAGCGATATACAAGCCTCACGAGTTTTGAAACCTATTTCTCTTATGGTAAAATCCATCTGTACACCATCCTGTCGTGTTCTCCCAATTATGTTAGTTTGGAGATTTTAATTGGTTGAGTTTGTGAATACATTGAAGATTGATTATGTACTTTAAACTTATCCTTATAATGAATGTAAAGTCTAACAATAAATTTTCCCCGTATATAAAGTAGAAACTATAAACAACGATAAGTGTTGTAGATGTTGGAACTATGTTGCATTATACGCACATGTACACAACAATCAATAGCAATGACAAGTGCATGATTCCTCGCCGGTGACAAACCTGGGTGAAAGCTCGGTTGAATTGTAATTACAGTTTTTAACAACATTACAGTAATAAAATTAATTTCTGCGTGTCAGTTGAGTGAAAATGTTACGAATGATTTGTAATTAAATATAGGAGTAAATTTCTCCGTCTCTGTGGTAACTGATTCTGATGTCAATTTCCACGCGTCAATGATCCCAATACACATTACATCTTACTTTTTTTTAGCTATAAAATAATATATTTCAAGTGGCCCAAATATATTCAACTGTTTTGGGAGAATGAATTAATAGGTGTGTACACACGAAGCTCATTTTTTTTCATTTCTTCTTCTTTCCAACGAAATAAAAAAATAATGCAGACGACACAATGCAATTGACGTTGGATTGACCTGATGTGTGACCTCTAGAACAACCAATGAAATACTGTTGAAAAGTTATCTAATCGTATGAAAGGCCAATGAAATGATAGCAAAAAGTTATCACTAAGTGATACGAAAAATTATCTTATCGTGTAAGAAATAGATATTGCTGCCACATCATAAGAGAATGTATTTTATCTAGGGAAAATGTCGATTTTTAGAAGTTTTCTGCACGGACTCTTATTGCTTTACTTTTTGTGAGAGCATTACTTATTATATAAATTTTTTTTTGGTATTATATAATTTGAACAATATGAATCAATTTCTAAAGAATAAGCAACACTTAAAAGCCTTTTTAATGGTAAATTACCGTTTTTATCTGAATCTATGATCATGCCGGAATTAACTACATATATTCATTTGTAAATTTACCCGTAAATATACATCTTATACCTGATCTGATAATATTATTTCGTGCATTGATAAAGAGATTTGTGCTTTTCTAAGAATGCACTCCTAATAAAGTATCGAATGGTGCTCATGAAAAGATTTTCTGTATAGAAATAAGCTTTGTATATATTATTTGTTATTTTGAATCTAACAAGGTATATCTGGACAACCCATTCCTGTTAAAGTAACAGTCCCATCTTCAAAAGGGAAAGACCCTCCTTCAATGATGATGTTGTATCCACGTCAGAACAACTGTATAATTAAAACCATTAATCATTTTACAAGGAAACAACACTTTCAGTTGCCTCTTTTTTTCTTTTGCTAAGTGGATTAAATGGGTTCAGACACTACCCCGTTAGTGAATAGCTAAGTCCTGACAAGTCAAAATCACCAAAAATAGATTGGTTTGCTTGTGTCTTTTGTAAATTAAAGGCTTACAAATGTTACCAAAAATACACAAAATAACGTCCACAGAAGGAAGTACAAAAAACCCCTAAAAGTAGCTCAACTAACTTCTGATAGCAACATGCATTGCAATCAATAGTAAAGATTTTGCACAAAACGTATTATATTATGCTACTTGTTTGACCAACTATTTATTGAAACATATAAGGGATGACATTGATGAAGTTTTAGCGTCTGAACACAATGATTCGCTCCAGACTCTTTTGTATTTGATATTAATGGATGATTGTTCATTCACGAAAAAGCCACGGTGTTCACATTAGCACAGTTACGTGAAAAAAATCTAAATATCTCCCAGCTGCTTATAAGATAGCCACACAACATATACCGACTTCACAAATATTGGAAAAAACCTATGTGATACAATAATTATTCAGTTATAGCAAGGTGACGGCATGTCAAACAATGACATGACAACAGATTGATGTAGCATTGCTCGACACCAAGCAATGAATTCCGCTCAAATCGGTGGTAGGAGCCGTCTTGAACTTACTGTGAGGTATGAGCAATGCTCTTGCTGGAGACATCATGGTGACTTAAAGATGAAGAAAAAAATAAAATCGTTGTTTCATTGCTTGGTTTTACCATGTATTTGTAGAGATTTTGTCTCATGTGTATTTACTCAATATCCCTTCATCGATTATTAAGATTTCAGTAGTACAATTTTATTTTTAGAAGGTTTTGTTTTTGCAAAAAGTATAAAGGCGGAGGTGCGTTCAGTTCCTGCTCTAGGTTCAAAAATGTTAAACGCGAATATTTTGCATGCATGCACTTTCGTTATTTTACGTCAAGTAGATTATTGAAACAGTTATATGAGAAACTGAATATCCTATCAAATTTATCTCATTCTGTATCAAACACATTTGTATACCTCATACTCTAATTTCTAGCAAATTTAAATATTGCTCGTCTCTAGTGAGAGAACAACTCGCGCGAAATTTCCCGACAAATCTATTCGGAACATAATCCTGACGTCATCACCCACTGAGTAAATTTTTTTTCATTTTAACAACGGCTCACACTTTCCTCTTGTGAAGTTAAACATTTTTGTCACATTTTACTCCCAAATTTTGTGCCCAGAGAACGATTTATGCCCCAACAGAGGCAAAAACTGAAAATATGAAATTTGACCTTTGACCCCAGTTTTTGAGAGAATGTACCACATTTCGCTTTTACGACCTGTATAACTTTATAGTATAAGTCATAAGCTTTCTTTTGATATGCAATTTGCCTGCATGTCACATGGGTGCATTAAAATTCAAAATTAGTCGATAAATTTACCCGACTAAAGGTCCATAAACTGCCATTTGGCCCGAATTTACATGAACTATTTGATATATTATACTTTAACTCCAGAGATGTGTACCAATCTCGTTCTTTTTTTTTTCCTTCTTTAATTTCACTCAAAAAATTTAAAGTTTACAATATTAACTTAAGATGGAATAAATAAATTTTTTTGTGATAATTCATTCAAAATGCAAGAAATAATGTTTAAAAGGTTGCATACTTTAATTTTAGTAATTCAAATCCAACTCCTTAACACTGTAATCTGAAAGAACTCAATACAAAGTAAAAAAAATAATTGTGACGTCACAATAAATTATATAGACCGGGTTGTTGGTCAATATACTATTATATGGACCGGCAGTGTTAACAAAGCAAAATAGGACAGTATAATATTTATGTGTAATAAGCAAGTTAGTAGTTCCTGCATATATTACCCTTATTTTTATCTTTGAAATATCTACTAATCAGATGTCAATTCATTTAAACAGTATTTGTTTTACTAATTCCTATTTTATTTTTGAATACTTAAAAAAGCAAAATATAGGTACAGTAGTGCAAATTTTCATTTTAAGCTCACATGACCCAAATGGCCAATGTGGGCTATTGCCATCACATGGGGTCCGTCGTCCGTCGTGAGTATGGGTACGAGCACAGTCGTATTTGTGGTAGTGGATGTGGTGGATCACCGGCATTGACGTCACCGGAAGTCATATGACCGGAAACGGAAGTAACTTGACCGGAACACGAAGTGTTAATACTGTGCCCTTTTTGAAGCCCTCTTTGGCCATTCTGACCGGAAATGACGTGTTTTATAACAAAATGGGGCGCACATGCGCGACCCCAAGTGGGTGTTTACTTAGGTTTAGACCGGAAGCGGCCCTACTCGGCCATTTTGACCGGAAAAGACGTGTTGGAACATTACGCATGCGCCACCGGAAGTCGGAAGTTTTCTTATTTTTTCTTCCATTATTCCCTTTTTTGAATATTGTAAAAGTATTTTACCCCTTTTTATTGCTGTTCTTTGCATTTTCTTCCCTTTTCATCCAATTTCTATACAAATTTCCTCTTGTCTTTCCCTTTTTTCAATGTTGTAATAGTATTATATACACTTTTATGCCTATTTCAGTATTGTCTCTGTATCTTCTCTCTTTTGCATCCAATGTTTAGACTAATGACCTCTTTTCTAACCCTTTCTATGTGTTTTTTTAAATTATTTTCTATCTTATTTTATAACTATCTTTTGCATCAAATTCTTGGATGTATTTTCCCTTTCCCGCCATAATTCGATAGTGTCGTCTACATTTGCCATTTTATTAATATTTCCTGCCTAATTACAGAATTATCTCCCATTTTCATCCATTTATTAGAGTGATTTCCCCTTTCCAACCCAATTTCTAAAATGTCGTCTGCTATTGCCATTTCCCCAAAATTCGTATCTGCCCTGCTTTTATCCCTCTCTAAAAGGTTAACACAGTATGAATATGATGATACATTCCAAGCCACCTCAATTCTAGATACAAAATTTAAATTATCATGGAGAAAGCTTGAAAATACAGAGGATTCAATATCAGAGCAAGAAAAGAAAGTATCAATGTTTTAACTGATAAAATCAGAATCAGAAGTTGATGACGATGATGATTTCTCCCCACCTGCTAAAAGGCCAAATCGGAAGTTATTTTAGTTTTCTTTCTCAAACAACCCATAAGTCAAAGGGTTACACAGAGTGTCGAAAAATATTTGGAAATTGATTGTGATAGCTCTGATTTAAACTCTTTAACAGTTTGGAGTCGAAATGAGAGCAGGTTTCCTATTTTCGCAAAATTTGCCACAAAATACTTGTCTGTTCCTGCATCATCATCACCGGATGAATAATTGTTCAACAATGCCGGAAAAGAGTTTAGGCCAGATAAAATGAGACTAAGCGATGAAACATTTGAAACATTTATGATGCTGAAATGCAATAGTAAAAATGTTTGAATTGATATTCAGAACAATACTGGCTTCATGGTACTATCTTTTAGTATGATTGTTTTCTTGAAGCTTTGTTCAAATTAGATTTTGTCTGATTTATTTGTCTGTTTTTCTGACAATAAAATATGAAAATGCAATTGTAATTCAATGCATTACTTAGCTAAGTACTGATAATTCAATACATTTCTTTGCAAATATAATGTAATGGTAATTGTAATTTAATGCAAGTTTTCACTAAGTAATTGCAATTCAATGCATTACAGTGCAATATTATTCGCCCCATGCCTGATATTGGTATAGAAGACAAATTCAATGCACACAGTGTGGTAGAGTATTGGATGGTTGAAGAGTCGGAGATATAGTAAACATGGAACAACATAGACATTTTCCCGATTCCTAGTTCAATGTTAAACACTTTGAGTTTTGTGTAAACTTCCCAGCCTTAACGGCTTGTTGGTTTATTTCGAAAAATTATTTGCAAGATAATTACCCATGCAAAGCTACCATTATTTTATGCTAACTATCAACAAATTTGATTATTTTGCAGAAAAAATCTTGATTGATTGATTGAATATTGTTTAACGTCTACTCAGCAATATTTCAGCTATATCAAGACGAGAACAAGTTTGTTGATAAATAATCACTTTGGGGTATGGAAATGGCCATGGGACGGGAAATTCTGACTGCCACTGGAAAAGTAGGGTGAAATCGTCAAGGGCAGGGAATTTAGCCTTGTAGCCGATCACCTACGGACCACCCCAAAAAGGGCTTACTACAAGGGTTCTTTAACGTGCAGGAAGCGTGGCATTTCTTCCAACACGTGGACCTGAGTTTACATCCCATCCGAAAGATGGGTTGTGTATTTATTAATCCCGCACAACCACGGAATGGGTCCAATTTCTATATCCCGGGACCCTCGGGGTCAGCCTCCGTTTAGGAGGGGTCACACCCCGCAAGCCGGAGATACTGGGTCCTATTTCTATATCCCGGGGTTCCCTCGGGGTCCTCTGTTAGGATGGCTCATACTCCAAGCTCAGAGGATGCTGCGGGCCTATTCTTCAGCCGGGACCGCGCACGGCGGAAAAAATCTTGAAAATATTGTGGTAGTTGAATAATTCCTGGGACAAAACGTGGTCTGTTCGAATGATTTACCGTTTTTTTTTGTATTGTCTCATAAATTTCTCATTCATTTGTTGATGATACTTGCAACGAATGGTAGCTTTGTAGGCATAAATGTGACAGCTATCTGCAAACGAGGTTTGGTGAAAAACCAATAAGCCGTTAGGGCTGTGGATTTTACATAAGGTTTAATAATGTACTGAGACCTTTAACCTTAACTGTTTTATCTCGTTATGTAAACGTGTCTTCTGCCTTGAAACCACAAGTCAGTTTTAGTTTTTGTCGAACCGGTAAAGCTCAAATTGTTTCGGTTGCACAGTGCTGGAAGTATCTGTTCAAAAATTGCATAAGTATCTAGCTGGAAGTATCTGTTCCGGCAAAAATTGCATAAGTATCTGTTCAAAAATTGCATTAGTCGCCGATGAGTTATTTATTCCATTCCACAATTAATGTAAGTTACAAATACCGAAGTTGCTATAAAGTTAGTTTCTGCATATGAGCATTTCGACAACTTGCGCGTCAGCAGGGCAAATCAAATTAAACATTTCAGAAACCAGTTACATTTGAGAATCTAAAAGAGGACAGATAACCAAAACTATTTACTGAAAGCCAAAATGGAATTAGAACAGAGCTATGCACGAGGGAGATGTTCATTAGATAATTACCATTGGATTTACGGGAGGGGGCTTTGTTGAGCCCTTAAGTGTAATCCTTACCTTAATTCTAATCCGATTACACTTAAGGTTAAGGACCACCCTTAAATGTAATCCCGGTTACTTTTACGGTTGCATGACCTCCCTTAATTGTTACCGATTACAATTAAGGGAGATATTGTACATATGCCTGCAGTACCTACCGTAATTGTAATCCCTCGGAATTAGTTTACAATTTGCAGCACATATAAGATAACAAAACGTGTTCGCTATAGCTTGACGATGAGTCATATTTGTTTTAAGTAGCCATCGTTACCATGGAAAAAAGGGGCGGAGAAAAAGTGCTTTGTTGAGCCCTTAAGTGTAATCCTTACCTTAATTGTAATCCGATTACACTTAAGGTTAAGGACCACCCTTAAATGTAATCCCGATTACATTTACGGTTGCATGACCTCCCTTAATTGTAACCGATTACAATTAAGGGAGATAGTGTACATATGCCTGCAGTACCTACCGTCATTGTAATCCCCTGGAATTAGCGCATATAAGATAAGAAAACGTGTTCCGCCAAAGCATGAGTATGAGTCATATTATTTTGTTTTATATAGCCATCGTTACCATGGAAACAAAAAAGGGCGGGGAAAGGTGCTCAGAATTGTTTCAAAATATACAGAAGAAATGTAAAAATTGTTCTAAAGCTTTCAATTCCCTAAAACGGAAAAGTAGACAGAATTGTATGAAAATGATAGAAATCCTGACTTTAAACAATATTTTTAACCAGACTCTAGCTAGCGACCAATTTTGGAGTTTGTCTAAAAACCAAAATTAAAGGCATACCCAAAAGAACCATAATGCATATTATTTCTAGCGACCAATTTCGGGTTTTTTTTATATTCTACATGTAGAAATACCATAATTGCTAGTATTTCCATGGGGGATAAATCAAGTATCTAAGAATCGCTTGAAAGTGTTCAGACAGGATATTAAAGATTTGTAGACACTGTTCTGAGGGTTAAAATTTTTCTTATGACAACCATTGTAAAGGAATCGAGAAATGAGGGACGGAAGGATCTTTTTCGGGACTCCCTGATTAGTTGTTTAATTCATCTGGCTGATTCAGGATTAACCCGTAACAATACCCATGATAAACGGAATAGGAATCTTCATTTTCGGGATCAGGATTAGGTCATTTATTTACTGGGAAAATCGGGATTTTATCATTATTGTCACGTGAATCTGAGATCAGACCCCCTCCTCTCACCTTCTAAAAGAACGAGAAGATAAAAAACAGTCAGGATAAACATTTACAGGAAAGGTGACCAGGATGGGTTGTCTTATGTTAGCTCGAATCACAAAATCACTATCAACATGCGACTCCATCCGACTTACTCAATCATTCTAAGAACAATTAGACAGCAACAAAATAAATACTTTCATTTATCGGGGCAGACTGTTTCTCATCGATACTGGGATTTGTACGGAAATACCTGATGCTTCCTTGCCAAATCCTGCAGAGAGTTTCTACTTTTATCTACTTTTTCTCAATTATCTTCTCTGTTGCCACCAACAAATAAAAAACGCGGGAAAATTATAGCAAGAGTAATCTTCCTTCACGAACACGGACATGATAGAAGACACCCACAGAACAACAACCATAAAATAAACTCCCTTGACAAACGCGGACGTGATAGAACTACAATTGCCGAAAACATCCAAACGACCACGCCAGAGTCGTTCCAACTAGGGAAAATAACCGACTTCCGTTCAGCAACTGGAAAAACTCCCACGTACGGTAACGCATGCGTCATGTAATTAGGCTACACAAGACCCTTGTGGGGTCACGTGTTGTTCTAACACGTCATTGTCTATCAAAATGCCCGTTAAGGTCTTAAGCAGGGACCACTTCTGGTTTACGCATGGGACATACCTACTTCCGGTCGCGCATTCGCGCTGTTTAATACTTATACATAAATCCCACATTGTCACATGTTGTTCCATCGCGATATTTCCAGCTAACATGACCGTTTATGGCTTGAAATAGGGTCTATCCCGGTTGTGCATGCGCATGTTAAAATGTTTAAAATCTGGTCACGTGACTTCCGCTCCCGGTCAAGTCACTTCCGGTTACGTTATTTCCGATAATCCACCACAAATACGACTTTGCTCGTACTCATATACTACTATCGTCCGTCCGTCAGTAAAATTTTTTGCATTATCATCTTCTCATCTGAAAACACTGTAGCAAATTCAACCAAACTTTTTAGGAATGGTGCATGGAATGATGTACGAAGATTGCTCATGTTGTTCCGATCCGATAAAAAACGTGGCCGCCCCCGCAGAACTTACGTTTAACATAGGACCCTATGGGAAAAATCAAATTTTCGTCTTTCCTCTGAAACCACTGAGGCAAATTAAAAAAAAAACTTTACGGGAATGATGTACCAAAGGTCCTTTACAAAGATTGCTCATTTTGTTCCGATCCGATAAAAACATGGCTGCCAGCAGGTAACATAGTTTAACTTTTGGCTGTATGGGAAAATCATATTTTCATCTTCTCGTTTGAAACCACTGTAGCAAATTCAAACAAACTTTACAGGAATGATGTACTAAAGATATTTTACCAAAATTGCTCATTTGGTTCCGATCCGATAAAAATCATGGCCGCCAGCGCAGAACTTAAATTTAATATAGCATGGGATAAATGACATTTTCATCTTCTCCTCTGAAACACCTGAAGCAACTTATTACAATTTTTATGGGAATGCTGTACTAAATGTCATTTAAAAAGTTTGCTCATTTCGTTCCGATCCGATAACAAACATGGTCGCTGGCGCAGATTTAAGTTTTAACACAAGAGAAGGGGTAGACTGTAACACAAACTTTATTCTTAGTCACTCATGCAGGAAATGTAGGTCAAACTGACCTAATTTTTATCTGGAGCTATGTAACTTTAAAAGATGCATCTACATACAAAATATTATTCTTCTACCTGACCTAATTTTTATCTGGAGCTATGTAACTTTAAAAGATGCATCTACATACAAAATATTATTCTTCTACGAGGTGTAGTATCTAAACTCCAAGCTGTAACACAGACTTTAAACTAAGTCACTCATGCATGAAATTTAGGTAAAAGTGACTCAATTTTCATCTGGAGCTTCCTAACTTTACAAGACACGTCTACGTACAAAATATTATTCCTCTATGAGTTGTAGTATCCCAGATCTGAACTCTTACAAAAACTTTAACCGAAGTCACTCATGCATGAAATGTAGGTCAAAGTGACCTAATTTTTGTCTTGAGTTTCTTAACTTTACAAGACACATCTACATACAAAAATATTTTTCCTCTAAACGAAGTCACTCATGCATGAAATTTAGGTAAAAGTGACTCAATTTTCATCTGGAGCTTCCTAACTTTACAAGACACCTCTACATACAAAATATTATTCCTCGATGAGTTGTAGTATCCTAGATCTGAACTCTTACAAACTTTAACCTGAGTCACTCATGCATGAAATGTAGGTCAAATCCACCTATTCTATATATCAACCTCAAGTACTCTTCAAGATGCATTAAAAGAGTTATAACAACATTAAAAGTATGTTGTTATAACTCTTTTAAAGTTGTTATAACTTGTGTCCAATCCTTTTTATAAACTAGTTTATTAGTTGCAAATAAAATATGTTTAGTTAGCAAGATGCATCCATGGACAAAACATTGTCCATGTACGACTTGTTATTCAAAAGTTGTATGGTCGAACGGAAGTTTGAACGGACGGACGAACGGGTAAAACGCTATATCCCCTCCCCAACTTCGTTGGGCGAGGGGATAATAAGGACCTATTGGAAAAATCACATTTTCATCTTATCCTCTGAAAACACTGTAGCAAATTAATACAATTTTAATAGTAATGGTGTACTAAAGGTCCTTTACAAAGATTGTTTATTTGATTCCAATCGATAAAAAACATGGCTACCAGCACGTAAAATAGGATAATATTGGACCCTATGAGAAAATCACATTTTCATCTTCTCGTCTGAAACCATTGAGGCAAATTCAAACAAACTTTACAGGAATGATGTAATGGTGTACTAAAGGTCCTTTACAAAGATTGTTAATTTGATTCCAATCGATAAAAAACATGGCTACCAGCACGTAAAATAGG